>JAJTTS010000013.1:44971-75600 GCA_036971165.1 Arthrobotrys iridis | reverse complement strand
TCCGCTCTACGGTTTAATCCTGTCTCCCCCGCATTATTCGTCGCGGAGGGATGCCGTTGCGTTTCGCATTGGATCGAGACTGTTTTCAACTTCCATCGTGAGCTCCTCGAAGAGATCTCATCGATCCAACGGCTTGCTCCCATCTACCGATCGAATTGCAACCTTTTGTCAAAGCATTGACAAACGAGCTCGCAATCGACTGCTCGACTGCCTTCGTAAGGTCCGTTTGGTCTGGAGCATGCCTTGCATCTCAACAAAACGGCAGTAAAGCATCGATTGGTGGGACCGCGTGGAGAATTACAAGAACCACCCCAGTCAAGTGGAAGCGGCGGGGCTTTTCTTCAATCATGAATGATCGTGCTAGCAAACGCAAAATCCAAAATCCAGGCTTGTAGACGGAAAGCCCTCTTGTCTGCCCTGGTATGCATGCTTATCTAGGTCTTTAAGAAAGAACATCGGATAAATTCAAGCCTTTCCCTCTTTTCCAAGGGGCAGCTGTCAATTTCTGGCCTCAGGTACTAAAGTACGTGCGGAATACGATCGGATGTCTGGAGATGATGTTCGACGACGCCACAGCTGGCTAGCTTGATGCATCGGATGATTTCGATATTAGCCACATTGCTGCTGCCTTCAGCCTGTCGGAATGCACTCACCGATGCCTCTCGTATTCCCCCATGAACCACGTAGATATTATTTCACTCATCGGCAGGCCGGGAGGTGGATCGTAACGCCTCCTTTGGTTTTTGAAGTTGCTATCGAGAAGTCTTGATATTCTTCGATTCCTTCCCCTCATCCTTTGATTGAGCATCAGTCCTTCTTGTTCTGTTTTGGCGTCCGCAGTTATAGTTAACAGGCCAGTAAGAAAAATCAAGTGAGGCTTGGCACCTCGAATTCAGATCATGCAACCTCCCAAGTCTCCATCTTTAAAAACAATCTAGGCGCAACCATCCGAGCAAACAACCTCGATCCCTCTCATCAAAGGCTTCAAACCTCCTACCTCCGGCACTATAAACCGTGGCTATCCGATAGATAGTTCCGGCCACCATGGTCGTCGCTTTGGTGGCGACGCTCCTCGCCCTTGCTTGGTATGCTGACACGTCTTCCATATCCTCCTCCTTACGCCATTCTCGTGGGAACAACGATCAAAACGTGGACCAATAACCAGACTAGAAGAAATCTATACTGACGGCTCTCATCCAGGTTAACCCACCGAGCCTCGAAACTCTTAGCGATTCCGATTCCTGTTCTCGTCAAGGGACTAGGGCTGGATATACCGGCACCTCCGCGGGTTTCACTGCACAACATCTCTGCAGATTCCATCGAATTGCATTGGGCCCCGCCCGAGAAAGCCGGATCCGTTGCGAAACACATAATCCAGATTAATGGACAAAATGGTAAGTTTCGCCTGTTCTAGGACACTCGGAGGGTAGATCACATCTGATAGTGATGGCATAAAGTCGGCGAAAACGAACGCAGGGATACAAGTGTCGTCGTTACCGGTCTCAGTCCCGATCAAATCTACAATGTTCGTGTCATAGCCGCGAACTCATCGAACTTCCAAGCGCCAAGTCCCCTAATACGATTACGTACACTACGGGCCAACGATGAAGGTTCGAGAGATGGAATCAGTGGGACAGCAGGTGCCAGTTCTGCTGTCGGCGGGGCGGCTGCCGGCACAGGATCAACTGGTGGAATGAATGGCGCAATTAGTAACAGCACAGCCCTCGGGCCGGATGACATTCCGACTATTCACGCTACAGACACACTGCCGCAGGCACCTCAATCTAGACGAACATTCCGACGACAACATTCGCCAAATACAACGGAGGAAAACCTACTAGCATCGAACGGAATGAGTAGCCATGGAGCTGCCTCCGCCGATCCTTCTACGACGGACGCCACAGTTGACGCTCTAACAGCTGAATTGGAGAAGATTCAACGAGAAGCGGAGGAATTGGAGGCTCAGTTCCTGTCACAGGAGGAAGAGCACAAGGCTGCCGAAGCTCTTCTGCTGACAGAACTTGAAGGCGTACGGGATAGGAAAAAGGACGAGGATAATATCAGATCACAGCTAAGGACAGAAACCAGGACCCTCGAGGATGCAAAACGAGCAGCAGAGGCACAGAGAAGCAAGGTTGAGAAAATCTTGAAGGCACGTCAAGATGAAATCACAAAAATGCAGGAGGATTGTATTAGATGGGATCAAGAGAGAGAAGCGGCATTGGAGGCTCTGCATAAGCTCGAAGATGAGGCCGAGGCAAGAAAACAAGAGGCCGAGGACATGGGTAAAAATAAGAAGAAGGAACTTGAGCCTATCCTTACAGAACTAGGCAGTCTAGAGGAAGAGATAAGAACTCTTTCATTAGCGATAAAAGCAATCAATGATGAAGAGGAGAGGCTTAAAGAGAAGGAAACCGAAGAAAACCCAAAAATTGTCGATGGTGATCCGACCACGTCTGGTATCTTGCCGGTCCTACCAGGTATGCCGCAGCTATCACGAAGCAGTCTCCCTGGCGAGTCGGAGGATGCCCGGATTGAGCGAGAATGGCAAGCACGGTTTAAAGCATTAGAGCTGAGGTATATGGAAATTCTAAAACACTTCCAGGCTGCCCAAGATGAATTTTTCCGCTCGGAGCATCAACTTCGTGCATGGCATGCTCGTAGAGCAAGTTTGCCGGCCCCTCCATCCGACTCGACAAGTCTGAAAGGCAAGTCGAAGCAGCGGAGGAATCGTACGAGGAAGAATCGGACACAAACAGTCTCAACGCCTCTATCTGTCTATCCATCGGCAGACCTTCCATATATGCCGGTTTCAATTCCCTTTAATCAACCGCCTACGCCGTCTTCTACAACCGCTCCAACACAGACCTCTCCTCCGTTCCCATCTTTGCTACCTGCGGCTCCGTTATTTGGGTATGGCACCGGCATTGACCCTATGTTTACGCCTGAGATGGATAAGATCACGGGTGGAGCTCCAATGTCGCCCACTGCGGATTCTCTCTTGCCTTCGAACCTCTTTATGAGTATGGATGAGGTTCCACCGAGCCCCAAGGGGAGCACGTACCTTCTTGACTCTCATATATTCCCAACAAGTGATAACATCCAACCCATGATACCAGCGGCTCAGTCGCCTGTATCCTCTAATTCTATGTCTAACTCGCAGCTTTCATCACCTCGGACCTCCTTCCCGCAATTCCCTGTTTTTGGTGCAGAGGATTCTGAACGTCTGGACCGGTCTAATAGTATATCCTCTGTCAACAACAGCCTCCGGGGTATTCCTCCGCCGATGCCAGAAGAGCCCGTCCCTTCAAAGAAAATCTTTCCGAATCTCTTCAATTTTACCCGACAACGAGGCAAGACGCTATCAAATGAAGCACCGACACTCGGCAGCCTGAAATCCTCTCAATCCAATTCCTTCCCGAAGCAAGAAGGGGCTGGCCTTGATCCGATTGGTACACGTCGTCGGAGTGGCTCCCACGGGACTAGCTGGATGGCAACTTCTGGTCTCGGTTTCCTTTCGAATAGCACTAACATCAAGCGTACGCTGAACAACGCGAATGGTTCCCGCACTTCATTCAACCATTTTGACCCCGAGTCAGATCCCTTGGACCCTTCAAGACTCCTTTCAAAGGAACCAATTTCACCACGGCCTTCATCGATATCTTCGTTCGGTGAAAGTATTCTTCCGAAGCCCACAGCTGACTTTAGCGCATTCGGGTGGCCAGCTCGTGACAATGCTGCCGTCGTACGGGCGAGCCCTCTCGCAGCGAATTGGGCTGATATCCCGAATGTGAATAATACTTCGTCCCTCATTCCTTCTCTTCCACCATCTCCACAAACTTCACCACCTCATGCGCACCCAAGCCGCCTCGCAAAGATATTTTCCACTAATAAAGGAAATAACAATAACATACCCGCCCCAAATACGAGCGGGGCGATTGGCCCACCTTCCTCCTCGAATGTTAAGTTGAACCCCACGGCTCCCACTTTTGATGCATATAACGCAGGCTCGAGCCCATCTTCCAATCTCCATGCCGAAACCCGATCTCTCAACACAGAATCATCGTTCGCGAGCTCTGCAAGTCTCGATCAGCTCGCCCTCACCACGTCTATCACATCAGTCGATAAAGAATCAGGCTCGGGTAGTGCTGGAAAAGAATCGTTGCTCAGCCGTATCGGGCTTAGTCGTAAAGGAAGTCATACAAAGTTGGTTGGTGGGGGTAATACTAGCAGTCCTAAACTTGGTTCTCCTGCGAAATTCACAATTTCGTCACCATTCAAGAAAGAAGGCGGTTTGTTCTCGCGGAAGAAGGGGGACAGCGCTGTTACTCCTACAACAGATGTGATTGATGAGGAGGTTGGTGGATTGAGCGGTATAGTTATTCCAACACTTGATGGATCAACATCGGCCGGAGCTGCAACGCCCATAGAAGGAAAGGAAAAGGAGAAAGATACAAAGGAAGGAAAGCCAGCTGGTGGAAAAAAGGGACACGGCTCTTCCGGCTCGATCGGGAGTGCGACTGAGCTATTTGGTTCTTGGAGACGGGAGAGCACCGAGGCTTTGTCGAGCCCCTTCAAAAAGGAAGGTGGCTTTTTCGGCGTAATCGGAGGGAATAAGAAGAAGCGAGGAAACATCCAAGTCGACGCTATGGCCAGTACTTCGGAGGTTGAGGAGGACGATGGATTGGTGATGGTTGAAGGCGGCGAAGCCTATCCCAAGGACCACGAGCATCAGCAACACCTATCACCTCCTCCACCCCACCATCACGGCCATCACCACGGACTTCTGCATAGGAAGAGCAAGGAAATCAGCGAGAGGGACAGAGAGTTTCCGAACACGGCGACCGGGAGTGCTAATTAGAACTTACACTTCTTGTACATGTCAGGAGAGAGGAAGCGAGGAGGAGGAGTTGGAGATTGGAGTCTCTGGAGTTTTGGCGATATCATGATGTCTGATGTAATAGGACCGATATAATTATATAATGATAACTGCTTTTTTCACCGCGTTCGCACGCCCGTCTGCTGGTTTTTTTTGTACATGAACGAAGCCATATTATGTCTTGTATGTATTCGGCGATTTTTACTAGTATGCTTTGAGCGTGGCAGTGCATGTGGCTGATGATGGAGGGGATGTATTTGGATTCGAATATTCGATGACATGATAATTCAACTGTTCCATTAGTCAGGGACACCAAGATACTACCGCGGGGAGAATGCCACTGTAAACTTAGTCTTTCGCATAGTAACATTAGGTGGTGTACCGTTCTACCGCTCAATGGTCTACGACCATCCCTGCCCTGTCATATGTTGAGGCTAAGGCTATAAGGCTGGTGTAGCATCGAACCAAACAATATTTCCGTACAATATTTTGTCACTCTCAACACAACTTGAAGCTGAGCAAATTTTATAAAGTGAGGCTCTAAAACTACTGAGCCCTCCATGATAAATTATAATTATTCTTATTTTAAATTTTCTATTTAAAGATTAGAAAAGATAATTAATTTGCTCTCCATATTGAAAATATACCGTCCTCTCTTCTTTTTGCGCTTGTGAGGATGGTTAGGAGATTGTGTTGCCCCTCATAACATCGTATACCGAGGCGTCGGCCAAAAGAGGCAACCCCCCCTTTTAGGAAGCACCTGAAAATCTGCAACGTCCAACACATGAGTAATCGTGTTGCAGGAGTCTCCATTACGGAGAGGAGTAGTATTCGTGATAACTAGGCTGGCCTTGAATTCGAAGCATAGCAGATTATCTATATGCTCCTTTCTTTCTTGTTCCTTCCTTTCTGTTCTATTCCGTTAACTTCAAAACAATCAGCTTCTTCAAATGAAAAACAGCAAAATGTCAACCCCCCCGCCGCTGTGCCATTCTACCCCCGCCAAGGAGGTGGCCTCCCAACCTTCCAACGGAGCCGGTGAGCAGGAGCCGGAGATCGGTGCTGCTCCTTTCTCCTTCGGCTTGCCCAATAGCTTCGCCTTCATACCTACTTTTTTGGGCGATACGACCGACCTCCCACCCGATGATACGCGAACTTTTGCGGACCATGAGTCGGTTCTTTCAAGGCCGATTGATAATCTACCACTTCAAAAGATAGTACCGGTTTCTAGTAAACCTCAAAATATCGCAGTAACTGAGGCTGAACATTCTATACAATCCCTTCCCAAGTCCGAAGGGCCTGAAGCCCTTCCTGGGATCGTCCCGCAAGGATTCCCCGCAGAATTCCAAGAATCTTTGAAATTGTCGGAAAAGCTCACAGAGAGCCTCCAACGCCTGGCTGGCCATTTGGGATACCTAAGCATCAATGCGGACAAAAAAACTATTATACCAAAACCAAAAGATGAGGAAAAGATGGCGCCGGGTTTACAACGCAAGGGCGCTGAGGGTTTGAGCTTCAAAACGCCCTGGCGTGATGTTAAACCTTTGGATAAATTCAGGCGCGTCGACAGCAACGTCGGGGTGTCGTGTATAGAGACGAACACTGAAGTGGTGTCAGTGAGCGATTCAAAGCCGTCTGGTATAAATCTAGACCTGAATCAGAATACTACCCGGTCTCGTTGGTTTATAGAACCGTCAGAGGACTCAGGATCTCGGCCGTCCAAGAAGCTCCTGCACAACACGAGTAACCTTTCCAGCAAACTTGAAGTTGCACTTCCAAAAATTACGATTCCTGACATTAGCACGCCTCAACCTAAAGAAAACCTGTCTCCATCGGTCCTACATAGTCCAGCTCCACTTACCCCGAAACCCGACGAGAAAAAATCAAAGGAAAAGAACATCGAAGAATGGGTGCAACGTCTACCAGTATCCAAGCCAACTGATAAACACGTTCACGCCTTTGATATCGATAAGCCAATCGTCGACGTACCCACCAACAGCCTACCGAAACCGAAAGAAGATCAACTCAAATTCTCACCTCCGACACCGAAGGGTCAGAGGCAACGTCGCCACTCAGACTCGTTTTGCTCAAGTGGGCCAGCCAGATTCGCAAGTGCTGTTACTCTGAAGCTTCAAGATTTCCACGAGAAACCCAAACGTCGACCACGCACACCTACCAAGAAGATGAAGCCAGCCAATCGCTCCCCAACCAAGCCGGAACAACTTGCCAATGAGGCACCCGATATCAAAGCTGACGTCGATGGCGAACAACCCACCGGTGCCGCAGCAGCCACCGTCAAGGATGCGAACCCAGAATATAACCCTCGTGATCCGAATACGCTGTTGCTACCCGACGAAGAACTTCGCGCCGACTCAATCTTCGCACCGCCCGTCCCACTCAGAGACGTCAAACGAGGATCAGAGAAAACAAGGCGATTCTTCGCCGAAATTGCGACTACACACTACGAGAAGATGTGGATCGAAGCTTACGAACGGGTCAAAGCTCGCCGAACAGGCACCTACAACCCGATCAAACAAAAACGAGAATTCGACAAACGCAAAGGTGAAAAAGAGGTATATGATCCAACAATTACAGGTCATGGATCCGTCGACTGGATGATTCACCAAGTCTTCGAGTGCTATTTTGGGCTTCGGGATACCCTTGTTGAGATCGAGAATACGATTGAGAACGCCAAGGCGAATAAACTCGAGATCAAGGATTTGCAGGATAAACACGACAGGGGTGAATGGGGCGCCTATCTAGATAAAGAAGTCTTGGCAACCCACATCAGACGTTGTGAGTTTGAAATCGCGACGGTTTTCCCGGACCGAATCAAAAAACTTCAGGTTCGCAAGACTTTGCTAAAGAGGGCTGGGGAGAATAATTTGTGGGATATTGCGAAGCAGGATGAGAGATTCAAGTATACGGGGGAGATGTTGAATGGGATTCTGATAATGAGAGACTATTTCGCCAATATCAAGGCAGATTATTCTCGAGAGCAGCTGGAGAGTATGGGCTTTAACATACGCCATGAGGGGTTTTAGCCAGAATTTAGATCTGCTGCGAACACCTAAGCGGACATGTTCCCAAATGAAACATCTTCGCGGTAGGTACTAGTCGTACGTTGCCTAAGAATAATAACTCGAAAGCTATTACGCAAAAAAATGATAAAGAACCAAAGAACTTGAACAATAAGATTAAAAAATCAAAACGGCTTTTCCCCTTTAACTTTCTTTATGTCCGGCGATTGGATCAGAGTAAAAGAGTTATTTCTGAGTAGTCCTACCAGCTGCCCAGCCAAGGCAAAGTACTTAGGTTGTTATTTCTAAAAATTTTCCGAAGCAGCACCTCAAGATTGCTTGGGCGTTGAAACTATCTTTCCACCGTTCGCTGGCTTAAATTGATTCTGTGCAGGCACTAGTAGCATCTTTAGGTTTTAGTTCGAGATGTGTGACATATTACAGACATGTTGGCAAGGTCACCTCTGTATATTGATTTGGGTTTTTGGTATATCGAGCAGCAACTAATCAATTGTTCGCTGATGATGCCTAGGCTTTCGCATGAATATGTCTGTTAGATATATATAAAAAAATCAGAACACAAATTTATTGATAAAGTTTGTTGGAACGTTAAAAAAGTAGTTAACTTAACAGCCACCAAAAAAAACCGTGTGAAGTGTTTGGCGTCTTCAACTATATATTAGCCAAGTGGGAGGGAAGTAAACCAAATCAATCTAAGCTAGTAAACATCATTCGATGGTCTGAAAATATTAAACTGTAAAAAAGGATGATTGATAAGCTCGTGAATGTGAAATCTCAAGAGTGATGGATAGAAAGGTTTTCTTTTTCCAGGTTTATATAGAAAACCTGACAGGAATATTATGAAGGGAGAGTAAAGCAGGTCATGTAAAGTGAGTGGGATCGGCAATGTAGATGTAAATGCTCAAGTTCAAGCCAAATCGAACAGTCCTAAGCAGCCGAGTCCTAAGCAGCCGGAATACTAGCCGGTTAGCTTTATGGACTCGCGAAAGCTGCTTCGGCCGCATCAATCACCCGATTTATCTCCGCTACTGCGACGACCTTAGAAGCTGCGTAACTAGAGCCGCCACTGCTGATTGGGTTATATGGTTCCTCCCAAGCTTTGGAGGACAACCAAGTATTCATGGTTGGGCTCTCATTGCATAAAGGCTCTTGGGGGCCCTTCATAGGTACCGAAGTTTTAACGCGGAATGTTGTCCCCCAAGAGAGAACTTTTTTGTTTGCGGAGGCGGTCATGGTGCAGTTCCGACTCTATAGGTCTCTAGATCAATCGATACCTTTAAAAAGTTAGTAGGGACAATCAGTAACACGAGTGAACAAATGGGAGGGATACTCACGAAGGTGAAAAATGTTGATGATAGATATTGCAAAATTGGATTCCTTTGTAAAATCAATTTTGAAAATACGAAGGCGGTTGAGTTGATAAGGTAGTACCGGCTTAAGACTATGAAGGAGGAGTTGGATACCGAGTACTAAAATAAAGCTAACTGGCAGGAAAGTTTTCCTGTCGTTGTATGAAAACTAGGGGTGATAGGAAAGGGCTTATATCAGGAGGGATTCCGTGACCGAAACGAAAGCACAAGATTAGGATAGTCCGTGGCTCATGCTCCTGCTTGAAATTCGTTGATCAAAATAAGTGGGAGGTACAACAACTAATCTTTTGGGCTAAAAGGGATAAACTCACTGCTTTTCTTATAGCTATAACACCATCAACAGAAGCCATGGAAACCGCGAGTAGCTAAATTTTGGCGTGTAAAGAGGATCGTTTTTTGTTGTGGTGTCGAAGTGGAGGCATGTGTATATACGTGCATGTATGCATCCCGTTCTGAGCGCCCTTGCATCGGATACCGTAATACATGTGAGAGAAGAGAGGTTTTTGGGCCGGGTTACATTAGTGGGGCTGGCAGCAAATACTATTTCCTGAATTAGAGGTACAATGGTGTCTGCATTGGAAAATCGAGCTTGAGTACTTCGTACCCTCTACAGTTTTGAAAATGATCTTGCGCATTTTCAAATATTCATTCTGATCGATATTTGAAAGAGTGAAACGGGAGATTAGACCGACAGGATCGGTTTAACTCGAATCGAATCTAATCAAAACGCTTTTCATACTGCCTATACGCTACATTACCTTACTATAGAGAGGTGCGATAATTTTTCTGGGAACAAGTTTCTTTTGCAACCTTGGCAGTTGTTGGTAAGGGAGACTGAGAAAATAACAGGCACTATATCGGGGCGTATTTGGTGGATGTTCCTTTCTAGCCTCGAAGAAGCTAGTTCCTTTCAGCCATTCAAAGGGGTCAGATGCATGCATATTCCCTGGAGCTCGAAGCTACGTAAATTCTTTAAACTACGAAAAAAAGCAAGAGATAACGTGCGATATCTTCGACGGCTTGCCAAACTCTCTGTCCTATATGTTATCCATGTAATAGAAGCGGTAGTTCGTTTAATTTCAGTTGTCGAGGCAGTCTCGTCTGTCGAAACAGGTTCAACTTAAGATTCAAAATGAATTATTTCGTAAGCTTAAGTTCAAAATGCGCTGGTACCATCTCTGAGTTCATCGCATATAGATGTTGTAGATTCCTTGCGCTTGGTCGAGGGGTTGTAAATCTACCCGTGTTCGGTCCTGTACATGCTCATACTTAATTTCCCTGTCCTGGATTTCAATTGGACCATAGCTCACATGTATATCCCGTATCCAAGCGTCGACGCCCTAATCTAATTTGATCTAATTTGTTTTCATAAATATGCTAGTATTACTCATAAAATTAACGTAATATATTTCCGATTGATATATATAAACCAGAAAATTTTTTCGCGGCAATAGCTATCGATATATCCGAATTCAATATCATGTTCTAACGGAGTCGAAAGTTTATTTGGCTAATAGGACTGCCGGGAGGTAATAATCGGGTTAAAAATAGCCTCTGGCTTTTCAAAGTGGTTATTCGGCGAAAAGTAAACAAGTGGGTCGGTTGCAATCGATTGTGTGCTGTGCCGTATCTCTGCATCCTCTATGAGACCACCATTTTTTCCAGCGGTAATCACTATAGAAGAAAAAGGACAGAAACGCACCCCTGGCCTTCGATGTCCCTCTGAGTCATTCTTAGGTTTTATTAGAGGCAGCACGAACCTGCCTTGCAATTTAGAGGATTTGCAGAGGGTGAGGCGCATGCCGACAGTGCTTCGATGGTCAGAAATCCTCGCCCGCCTCCGCGAGCCAGTGATCTTGCACCTAAAGTCAAGAAGTGGCATCCTTCTCCTGCAGAAATGAAAGCGTGCCTTATATCAACCTGGGCTTGAATGTTTCCTATTTGAGTCTATATTACATATTGACCAATAGGATCTAGACCCAAGTCTGTTGCCGTCTATCATGAATAAGCAATTTGCCTAACCACCCCAGCGCCCCACTCAAAATTCAAATTATACAGACGTCCCTTGCTTTGTCTGAGCCACCAAAGTAGCAGGGGGGGAAGCCTGTTCTCTTCCCTTGCTTTCTTGTTTCCTTCCCAGTTTCGAAAATCTATGGATACGTTCAATGAATATTCAAGCATTAAGTTTTCAATTTTTTCAGGAGTGATCAAAACCTGCAAAGTATTGTTATATCCAGTACAATTCGACTCGGTACTGGTATCTTGCCGAGACTGACTGGTATCAATGTGAACTCGTCACAAATTTGCAACAGTTTTTTTTATACTTATTCCTGTAAATTTCTTTTTCTTTATCTTGGTGGAAAGGGAAGGGGATCAGAGCCTGACTTCCACTCAACAGGTAGACCCAAATCTAGTTCTTGCAGAAGACAGCTGGTGTTAGCTCCATTGACTGGCGCGTGTAAGAATATCTTTGTTTTTTTCCTTTTCCAGATAATTCTTTCGAGACACTTAACTGACATACGCGAATTCATGATCGATCGAGAAACTATAATATCCTTTACGTGCTGGGTGCTTAGCTCTTTGGAGTCGACCCATTCACGATAATCGGCCAAAGTATTTTTAAGTCTGGGAACGAGACCAGCCAAAAACCTTTCGTATCCTTTTACCAACTCTTGTTCCATACACAGCTGCGGTGTCTCGACTGCGTCCATTCCGTTTTGCTCAATGGTAACGCAGCCTAGCCCAGCTTGAGGATCATATCTTCCATAATTTTGATTATAGCGGAAGCTGGAATTTAAAATATAGCAACATGGTTGAAGCTTCGATACCTGAGTGCTCGCCTCCCAAAACTACACCTAGAAAAAGAATGCGCCAACCGGATACAGAGTCCATGAGACAAATCCGTCTGGAGGCTGCAAAAGCCATCAAGAAAAAGCTCGGTCTATCAATTGAACCGACAAAAGTCAGATTCAACGGCAAGCCGTTCCCAAGAAGGAGAACAGTCTACGTATGGAAATCGCACGGAGATCTTACGCAGGAAGAAAAACACGTCCTTGCACGAACAGTCGAGAGTGACCTGGAACAACGACGGTTTTTTCGGAGGTGGTCTAACTCTGAGAGGGTTCAGATAGCTTCTTTGATACGACGGGGAGCACTTGTACCGGAATATCATGTCGGGTCTGAAAGTTTGTTAGATACGCCGGCTGCTGCTTGGGAGCCCCCTACCAGCGATACCGAAGATGATGGCGACACCGAGGCAGAAGAGCTATCGGAGCCTGTAGACGAGCTCCCAGCCAGTGAGCCACCCGCAAAACGTCTACGAGAGACTCCACCCCAGCAAGATCGGGAATCCTCTCGCGACATAACTTATACCTCGTCAGAACCACATTCAATAGTGATTACTTCGCCCGCCCAGGCTGAGAAACCTCCTCAGCTCTTCATTAGATGCTCTTTCCAATCTTCGGAGCTCCAAACGAGAATTGTACACCAAGATGTCACAGAGAGACAAGATTCACCAACCTCAAGTCTCACCGCCTCTACCCCCCTCCGTACCATGACTTCCAACTCCAATGGTATCTTGGAGCTTGACCCAATACCTGTGGAGGAGATACCTTCCCGTCCAAAGCCGCTTCCGGTCACCGCTCCAGTAGCTGCTTCCCCATTCACAGCCACCACTGATCCATTTGCATCCTACGTCGAGTATAATAATCTGGATAGAGAAGATGACGACGAAATGGGCAAAGAGATCGCGAGAGTTGCTCTTGTGGATATGAAGAAATGCCTGGAGACGTATTATAACCATGCCACGGTCGGATATCTTGGGGTCTATCAACTCAGAAAGGAAAAGCGATCTTTAAAAAAACAATTTGACGAGAAAGAGCGTCAATTTGAAGAACGTTTAAAAGCCATTTCCGCACGAGAAGCCCATCTCGAGGAGCAAGTGAAACTTCTCGTTGTTAGGGAGAATGGGTTGAAAGGGAGAATCTCCAGCTTGGAGGCGGACGACGCAAAATATAAGGAGGAAAGGGTCGCTTGGGAGAAAGAGCGCAAGTCTTTCCAAGAGGATAAGGATGACCTGCAGCGTAGAATTGGTTGCCTTGAACAGGATCTCGTTTGTTCCAAGGTCGCGGAAAATCATCTTCGCGATAACGAGAATGTCATGAAGGAGTCATATAAACTTCTGGAGGATGAGCAGGAGCGACTTAAGAGAGCTGCGGAGCTTGAAATATTAGAGCTTAAGGAGCAGATTCTATCACTTCGCCAAACAGAGTCTGAAATGCAGAATCGCCTTGAAGCGCAATCTGTGGCGCACAGCGCTCAGGAAGCAAGTTTCAAGGAAAGGATCGAAGCTTTAGCTGCTGAAAAGTCAAGAATTATCAATAGTTTCATTAGTGTCATTAAAGCTGAGACTGGAGGGCAATTACCAAGCCCGTAGCTCAGCCTCATCAAACGCACATGATCTTTGCTGCCTGGTACCTGGATAAATGCATACCATATGGGTTCAAGTATGGGAGTGTCTACTGAGTGTAAGCTTGTATATTCATATTGTTCTCCTATCCTCCTGCGTTTTGGTAGACAGAAAAACATTTCTTAGCTTTTTTTTCTTTAAACTTTATTTATTTATTTATTTATTTATTTTATTTTATTTTATTTATTTTTTCCCCCCTGAGGGTGGCTTCAGTATTGTGTTGTTATCTTGCAGAGATGATCACCGAAGCCAAACGAGTGCCGACAGTGTGTTGTCTGGTTCCAACGAGACCAGCCGAGACTGGCCAAACGACAGTCTCGGCACTAGACTAGGTTGTGTTGTGGCCAAAGAGTGCCAAACGAGACCAACCTAACCGCTCAACAAGCGGCTGGTCACAACGAGACAAACCTAACCTCCAACGAGACCAACCCAACCCAACTCTGGGCGCACATATAAATATCGTTCATCCGCAGCCTCGTATTATGAAAGTTAGAAACCGTCACATGTGGGCCAAAGTGTTTTAATACAAGGCTGAGAGCAAGGCTGGCGGTTTAGCAATACAATTATGAATCTGGTGATCTTGCGTTGTTGCGACAATTACGAATGTGCAATTGTGGTGCCGAGACTGGCAATTGTGTTTCCAGCGATTTCGTGCCGAAACTCCAACGAGACCAGCTGGTCTCGCAGGCCAGACAACAGAGTCTATTCCGAACCAGCTGAAACTGCGATATCAATACGTGGAGACTGTCTATCAAACGAAACAACGCAAAATTGAAGACGAGCTGTGAGCCTGCTCTGAATTCCACACCCCTGAAGGCCGTATCGGTTTCTATATCATCACATTTAGTACATAAGAGAGTCGATACACAACTTAACACAGGAGCATACCTTCATCATGACAATCAGATTATGAGCATCACAGAATAGGCAGAGACTATAGAAGGGAAAACCTTGGTCTCCAGGTTACGTTGGGATGGCATGTGGGAATCTTTTGATTTGATACTAATTTTTGTTGCTGCTGCGTGATACCTATAAGCAGGATTATGGTAGTGTGTTACCGTGGAGCAGATAATCCAGATCCAAACCAAACCGCTTTATAGAGCAAAGCAGTTTTTTAAAATTTTTAGTAAACTTAAACTTTAAATAGAGCAGTTTAAACTTGGATTTTTAAAAAATATAATTTAGTAAAGTAAAATAATTTAAAACATAGCATAGAATAGTTTAATACTTATTTTTAATAAATTACTCTACTCTACAATAAATTTAAAGATCTATTTTATAAATCTATTATAATTTAATATAATTTAATATAATAATTTAATATATTAATTTACTTTATATTTTAAATAATATAAAATAATTTAAATTAATATTTTAATATAATATATAGTAAAATTATTAAATTTTATTTTAAATAAAATAAATATATATATAACTATATAAATATAAAAGTTTAAGCTTTTTCTACTATACTACTATATATATAATTATACCACACACTACCTTATATAAAATCTAAAATAATCTAAATATAAAATTTTATATCTTTATCATTTATTATAACTTAATTATAATAAATTATAAGTAAATTTATATTTATAAATATATTTAATAACTAAATTTCTATATATTTTTAAATATATAATAAAGTATTCTTAATCTAATAATAGCTAAAATCTCTATTTATACTCTAATATTTTATAAATATAAATAAAATTATATCATATTTTATAATCTTCCTAATAAAATAAGTAAAGAAAAATTTTAAAATTAAAAAATTTATACTTTTTTAATATTTATAAATCTCTCTCAAGACAAAAACTATTAACTAAATTAGTAAATATAAATTAAATAATAAATAATAAATATAATAAAACTTATTATCTTACTTATATCTTCTTTTTTTAATAACCCTACTTATAAATTTTACTTTAGTTTTTTTTAAAGCTACTAACTAAGTTATATCTTTCCTAACTTTACTAGTTAAAAATATAACTCCATAATAATCCTTATATACTTTTTTTACAATAATAAAATAAAATAAATAAGTTATTTATAAATTAACTTAATTTTTTAAGATTTTAAAATTAGAAAATAACAAAATTATAAGATTTAAAAAATTTAAAGCTATTAAAATTTCTAAAATTACAAACAACACTAAAAAGAAAATTTTAGCAAATATTAAAAAATTTAAAAAGAGATTCAAAATACTAATATTAGTTTTAGATATAAAAACTTTAATTTTAATATAGAAAAATAAATTAAAATCTAACAAAAATAAACTAAGAGCTCTAAAACTAAAATTAGTAATAGTAAATAATTAATTCTACTCTAAATTATCTTTTTCATATTTATTTTATTAATTTTATATCAAAAAATCTATTCTATACTTAAAACTTAAGTTAGAAATTTATAGATATTTTTTTAAGATTTTTTAATCACATTAATTAAGTATATAAAGTAAATAAGTATTAAATATTAAATTCTAAACATTACCTTAATAAAATATAATTACTTAAACACTCTACCATATTATTTTACAAAAAAACCTATTAATTTACCAGAATATTAATTTACTTAAATAAAGAAATATACCAGTTATATTAAATATTAGAAAATAAAAATAAAAATTAATAAATATTAGCTAATTTTAAAATATAAAACCTATACCCTATTATTTTAACCTAAAATCTTTTTTTATTTTTAGTAGAATATCCCAAATCTCTAAATTAAAACTTTAAATTTTATTCTTAAAATTATAATATTTTATAATATTTCTTTTTTTATAATATTAAAAAGAAAAACTACTACCAAAAGCTTTACTTTACAGAAGATTTAAGTTTATAAAAAAAATATAAAAAAGATTTTATTATAAAAGAATTATTTAATAAAATAAATTAAAAAAGAACTTAGATTAAAAAATAATTAAAATAATAAAAAATTACTTTAAAAAAATCATTTATATAAAAAAAAAACTTATGTTAATAAGATTTTAAAAGAAAAAAAGACTTTTAATTAAAAATAAAAATAAGATTATTTTAAAATAAAATTTTAAGAGTTTCTTACAAAATAAAAAAAAAAATATGAGAAAGTTCATAATACCATATTTCCTAAAATACATAAATAGTCTATAGTTAAAAAATAACTAAAAAAAAATTTAATTTTAATAAAAAAGTAGATTTTTCTTTATTTTATTTTTTATAATCTATTATTTTTTTTTCAAAAGATTTTCTTTTTTATAAAGTTACTATTAAATCTTAAAAAAAATTAAAATCCTAGCTTAATTAATAGGAAAATTAAGCTAAGATTAAAGCTAATTTAGAAGAAGAGGATTTAGTAATAAAAGATAAAAATAAGTAGAAAGATAAGTAAAATTAAAAAAAAATAAAAGAATAAAATTTTTTAATTTTAATATATTAAATTACATTAATTTAGAATTTTTTTTTTTAAGTAAATAGCTATATTATAACTTTTATTATTATAGTTATAATTTAAAAGATTTTATACTTAGTAAATTAATATATTATGTTACTTCTTTTCTTTTTTAAAAAATACTATATATATATTTTTATTTTAGAAATATTCTTTAATTTAAATATATATAATTTACTTTTTTTAATATATTAGTAATATTTTTAATATTATTTGAAAAACTTATATATTAAATAGTTTTTAGTATTTTAGTTTGAAATTTTTAAAATAAGATCTTTATACTAAAATCTATTTATTTTTATAATTATAGTTATTTTTATTAAGTTCTTATTAAGAAAATCTTAAACTCTAATTTTACTTTTATTTTTATAAATTAAATATAAGTTTTTATATAGTATTTTAATATAACTTTACTTATTAATATTCTCCCTTATACTTAAGATTAAAAATTTATTATTTTTAAAGATAAATATTTTGGAGATTTTTTAAAATAGTAAGATAAGATAAATTAAATATTAAAATTTAAAAATAAGATGAAAATTTAAAATATTTAAAAGATTTAATAAAGTAATAATACTAAAATATCTATATTATAAATATAATTTAAAGAAGTAGTACTAGTAAAAATTAGTAAACTTTTTATTTATTATAATTATTATAATTCTATATTTTTTTATTTTTTTATTAAAAAAAAAATATTGGAACTTTAAAACTTAAAAATTATTTTTTTACTAAAGATTATATATGAAAAAGAGAATTTTAGAATATAGTTATAAATCTTTTATAAAAGATAACTTAATATATTAATTTACTTTAAGATTTAGAACTTATTTTTTAATAAAACTAGATAAATTTAAGTATTTCTAGTCTTTAAATTATTTTATATAATAAATTATGATTTTATGTTTTAATTTTAAAGTTTTTAATTATAAATAATCTTAGTTTTAAAATAATTAATAATTATATTTTTTAATAACTATATTCTTTATTAAAACTTAATATTAAAATAAATTTTTTATTAAGTAGATTAATAAGATTTTTACTTAATAAAGAATATAATTTAATAGAATAAAAGATTAAAATTAAGTTTTAAGATATTTATAAAATTTCTTTAGTTATTAATATATAGACTTTTTTAAATTATTATTCTTTTCTTATTATAGTTAGATATTAAATTAATTTAAATTAAAATATATAATAAATTCTACTTAATTTTAAATATTTAACAAATAAATATACTAGTATTTAAATTATAGATATTATTAAAAATATTCTAGAATAATTTAGGGTAGAAAATTGTTTATTTGGTATAATTATTAATAATATAGTTAATAATTTTATTATAACTTCTATTTTAGAAGATATATTAGAAGAAGATAAGATTTATTATAATTTTACTAAATTTAAAATTTTTAGTAATACTATTTAAGATATTATAGTTAAATAGGAGGGAAGGAAATTATATATTCCTTATTTAATATATATTATTTAATTTATGATTAAAGTATTTATTAAAGGAATTAAAGTGGTTTTATAAAATAATAATATTAAGTTTTAAATTCTTATATAAGTTAATTTTTAAGAACTAAAAAAAATAAAAGTTTTTTTTTTATAAAACTTTATAAAAAGTAATATAATATATTAATTTACTTTACTAAATTAATATATTTTTTATAATAAAACTAATATTTAATATATTTATTTTATATAGATTTAAATTTTGGTTTAAGCTATAAATTAGTTTCTTTAAAGACTAAAAAACTTTAAGAAAATATAAAGTTATTCTAAATTTAATAAAGTATTATAATATATTAAAAAAAATATAATTTTAGTTTTAATAATATAAGATATTTAAATTTAATAGAACTTAACTTTTTTAATATTAAGTTAAGCTATTTATTTAAGATTAATATTTATAAAATAAGTAAAAATAAAATTTAAATTTATAGTTATTTTTCTAATATATAAAAAGTAAAATTAAATTTAATATATTATTTTTATTCTAAATTCTTTTTATAAAATTAGTTTAGTAATTTTAGAATATTAAAAACTAATTATTATCTTTATTTAAAAGATTTATAATAATCTTTTTAAATATTTTAAGAAGACTATTAAAGTTTTAAAAAAAAAATGTATTAAATAAAAAGTAAATCTTATAATTATTATTAATATAATTTTAAAAAAACTTTAAAAATATTATAGTAATATATATTATTTAAAAGATCTACTTTATAACTTAAGTTATATTATTAATCTAATAGTAAAGTTAAATATTTATAAAAGTTTAGATTAAAATATAAATAAAAATAATATAATATATAAAAATACTTATAAAAATAAATTTTTAACTTTTTATATTTAGAAATATATTAAGTATAAAAAAGATAATAAAATTATAATTTTTAAAAGCTTAGATAGTAAGTTAAATTATTTTTAGTATTTAGATTCTAATAACTTTATTAGTATTTTTAATATTGGTTTTTCTTTTAAATTATTTAATTAAGATAACCTATTAATTTTAAGATTTAATAAGATAAAATAATTTTTAAAAGAAGAAATTATTAATATTAAAAATTTATTAATAAACTAGAAAAATCTAAAAAAAAAAGTATTTAATTTTTATAGTAATGGTTAAAGATATTCTAGTTATTTTAATTATTTTAGTAAACTTAGAAAGAGTATTTAGTAAAGCTAAAAATATAGTAATATATTAAAAAAATTATTTTTAACTTAAGATAATAAGATATAATATAATTATTTAATTATAGTAGTAAAAATAAGAGAAATTTTTTTTAAATCCTATATTTAAAAAAAAATTAGTTCTAAAAAGAATAATCTTAAATTTTAAAAGTTTATTAGATTGAAGAATTAAAATTTCTAATAATAAGAATGAGAAAGAATATAAAAGTAATAAATATAATTTTAGAAAAAAAATAAATAATAATATTATTTATTGAAAATAAAAAGAGAGAATATTTAAAGTTAGAAAATAAATTATAACTATAGTTTAAAGGTTTTTTAACTTTAAAAGATTTAGAATAAAATAAATTTTTTAAATTTTATATTTATACTTAAATTATTTAAATAATATATTTTATATTTTTTAGAGTTTAAAATAAATTAATATATTAATTTATTAGTAAAATTTATAATTTCTTTATTTTATTTTTAGAAAGTTTATAAAGTTTTATATTAATTTATAATTTAGACTTAAACTATTTTATTAAATTATATAGAATAGTTTTATAAAAAATTTTTAGTTTATAGTTTAATTTAAACTTTCTTTTTAAAGTTTATTAGTCTATATAGTATAGATTGACAAAGATATTAAACTGCTTTAAACTGCTCTATCCCTTTACTAGATTATGGTACTACTTACTAGTTAATTAGAATGTTTGTTCAAGCTGAAATAATTGCAGAATCAACTTACTTAGGTTGGATGCGCGATGAGGGTAGAACACCAACCTTGGCAATAATTACGCTTACTAGTATAGTTAAGTACTTCAAAAGAAAAAGCAAAACAAGAGCGATATAGCTTATGTTTAAAAAATAAAGAAGAAAAAAAGGAAGGAAGAAAGAAAAAAAAAATTTTTTTTTTTTCAAAAAATTTTTTGGTTTACAATTTACCGTCTTTTCTTCTTGATTCGGTTGGTTGGTTGGTTCGAGTTAGTGGTCTCCCTGTGTTGATGGAGCATTCGATACTCCAAAAGCATGGAGATACTACGAGACTGGGAGATACTATATATGCATCCGCTACAAAGTTTGAGTGTTGCGGGGGACTGGTCTTTATAACTCTGGACACTGGTGGGTGATACACCCTTGTATGAGATATATGTGACTTATTGTTACGTTAGAGTTTAGAGAGTTGTCAGGACAGTCAGTAATTAAAGGGCGTTACTGTGACCAGTTAAATACCCTTGAACCCATTGAATACATTCATAACCCAATTTAAATAAACCCGACCGGAAACGCAGTTAACAGCGGTTTCCCCGATCGAACTCAAAAACCTTTTGACACAGGGTGGCCATATGCACACTCCCATCAACAAAAAAATTACCACATTGGTTCTCATCCAAATTCTCTTAATCTCCCGCAGTCTCGGTCCCAGATACACCGTCGGTGTTGTCAAATGGTTTTTGAGTTCGATCGGGGAAACCGCTGCTAACTGCGTTTTCAGTCGGGTTTAAGTGCGGCGCAGCATCGCGGAGCGCCTCCAGTGATATTAGCCTGCGAGTGTTAGACGAGCTTGTGTTGTTGATCAATTGGTCATGCAAAGCTAGGTATGCCGCAGTCTGCCGCAGCCTCGGCACGGGATGTCTCGGCACTAGCATAAGTACACATATCTCAACTAGAAGTGATTGGAATGGTGCGATGTTAGATTTAAAAGACTTCCCTTTACCTTGGAGACGGATAACAGATGCGTTCAAGAGTGAGTGATGGATGACCGACGGCTTATTCCCCTATCCTGCAGCGGATTCCTACCGGCTTTGAGAGTTCAAAGTCACAATTACTGGGCAAGCTTCCCAAGCATCTCGGCCAAGTTTATTGAGTATCAAGGCAGAATCGGTTTGAGATATGGAAAGGTTTCACCAACGAAATATAGGTGAGAGGTTCTTCTGATCGAAACTTCCATGATTGATCTAGCCAACAATAGCTCAAATGGCGAAACACAGGTTGCTATTTGCTATCTTTCGTTCTCTCTTTAGATCTCGATGTGGCATGATGCCCGGGGTTATTCATGCGATCAAATAGGTCATGACAGGACGATAGCCGACTCTAATTGCTTGCTGATGACCGAAGTTGAGATTGATTGCATCTTACAAGATAAGTGGCCACATCACAGTAATCTTACAATCTGAGGGGTTTTTACATGATTGCTTGATGATAGGTAAGAAAGTTCTGATAATTAAGAGTAGATTTCTGCAACGATTGGTGGAGCTTCGCCTAGCATGAAGCGACGATCTTGTGCTTCGGTCAAAGAACCCATACATTGCACAAGGCTTGCTATGAATTGGAAAACTATTGGGCCCTAGCTAGTTTACACGTATCATGCCAACCTTCTATGGGAATTTTGCATGATTTGTAGTACTTCAGTGGTATTTTTCTTCCATCTTTGTGACCCATATCTATCGAAGACGATATCATAATGCCGGAGTAATACTCAGACAAAATATTGCCACAGATTCTAATGTTGGAATTTGTGTGTTGTCTTGCCATATACACATATGTGATAGGTATAGGTAACTGGGTAATTACATGTTCATGGGTGTTGGATGCATATAGACACATTTGCGTGTACAGTCTCAGAACGGTTCCGGGCCGGAACTTGTACACACAGGCGTACACGGTGGCATGAGGATTTGTATGTAGAAACATGATGCCTAGATAATATTGGGCCAAATTAAAATTTCGAAACCGATATCGCAGTTGAATCGATTCGGAAGTTTGCGATTAGGGCTGCCAACGCGAAAATCCATGGAGCACACGAGCCTCTCAATAATCTCGTGAACTCATATTGATTCGGTATGACTTTATGAGGCTAAAAACTCTCACATATTGATATATTGGCTAATCTACTTATTGAATGTTACCTGAGGCAACTCATGATCCTCCTGTACCTGTGACGATGGTTCGAACGTTCTTGAAAGCTGTGCAGGGGGCAGATGGTGCTATCGATATTGATGATGACGCAGGTACGAAGCTACACAAATCGTCATTCGTATTCTGGTATTAAACTTTATAGCTCGCCTCGAAACTTATATCCAAACTGGATGACCGCAAGTTAACTTTTGTGAGACTTTAGTTATTCCTTACGCCTCTCCTGAAGGTTTACGCAACGTATGTGATTCCGCTGCAGCGCTGACAATTAAGTCCGAGTTTCCGTGTGTCGCTCACTTCCATGTATATAAAGTGTGGATTTGGACTAGATATTGGAGCTCTGAGAAAGAATATCTATTAACTCACAGAATTTAGTATCAAGATAAGTTCAAAATTTTGCGTCCTCGAATGCCTTTTCGGTTTGGGAAAACCAAGCTTTATGTTCTCTTAGCTTTTGCACTCTTTAGATTTATCTTGTCTCCTTAAGCTGGCTATAGTGGTTGTCAGCTCTCCGAAGTCTATAAGATGAGTGCTGTGTATCCGGGAAACTCCGGCTTCGGAATAATGGGTCATTATATTGGCAACCATATGGAAGGCTACGGTGGGGGAGGCGGGGATGACCCGCCCAGATGGAACCCAGATATTCCACACGGCAACTGTGGGGGAGATGTTCCCGAAATTCCAGGCGAAGAAGAAGGAGAAGAAGAAGGGGAGGTAAGACGAGAGGGAGAAGAGGAGAGTCTGCAAACCCCCAAGAATAAGAAGAAGAAGAAAAAGAAAGACTACGATAGCTATAAGAGAACGTCGCATTATAAGGATCATAACGTCCCGGCCATGAACGATTTGAAGGCTGCCATGGTAGACTCCCTGAATCGGAACATTCCTCGGGCGAACGGCAGTTGGACGGCTGCGGATCACCATTATCATAGCGCGCCACCTCAGGGAGGTAGTCCCAGTCCGTATTACTGGTCAAGAAGCCGGCAGTTGAACACTTCCGAACAGGAGCTTTGGGATGCCAGCTTTGCGCGGAACACTACGGGTTCGAGGTGGGGAGCCCGAACCCTGATTGGCCTTACGCCTCTGGTCATGAACGACACGATCATACCTATAGAAACATATCCGTCAGCGTCTGGCCCGGTTTCGACCCAGTCCCAACCACAACTACAGGCACAGGCACAACCACAGCCGCAGCCACAGATGTTTCCGACGCAGTATCAGCCTATGCAACCCCATGGGAATGCTGGTCATACGACACAAAGTCAAATATATACCAATAATCCCAACCAGCTATTCCATTCTACTCCTGTGCCTGGACCAGTGGGTTATCCAACCAGCATTGCTCCCTCAGCCCCAGGCCCAATTTCCCCCAACTTCTCTTCCCAACTCGGCCCATTAAGCCATGTGGCCCAGTACATTGCACAAGCCCGCGCAAACCGTAATCAAGGTAGTCCACCGCAACAAGGAGGTCGCGGTGGAGGTCACGGTGGAGGTCGTGGTGGATCTCAAGGTGGAGGCCACGGTGGGGGTTATAGTGGAGGCTATCGTGGACAGTAAACTTGTTTCAGTGGGGCCTCATAAAGTTCTAGGAATTTTTACGCCCCTTCGTGGTCGCATGGCCGTTCCCGAGCTTGAATCGATACGTCTTGAAAGAAATTCTTATCTCTCCTTCTAGATATATTCCTGCATTCAATACTAGGCAGATTCAGGACTCAAATTCCTTTCTCCTTTCCATTATACTTGTTAGAGTTTATAGTCCATTGGTTTCTTTAAAATAATACGTTCTTTGGCGTGTGTACATGTACATCTAATGATATAATTTAACTAATGAATTATACTAACTTGCTTTACAAGGATCTTCGGCTAATTCGGGACAAATCACGATTGGATGTAGTCTTTAAAACTGGGAAATCATATACATATACATACCTCATCCTAGCACTTAATTTAGGATAAATTTAGGCAAGACTTATATTTACTAAGTATGATATCGAATGACGAATTGGTTTACGAGACAAAGGGCGAATGCCCGGATCGCGAATCTCATCTTTAATGTTATCTATATAGTTTGAATCCTAACATACATGCACACTAAAGAGCAATGTCCTTATTATATTCCCCAGCTGCTTATCCCTTAAGGATGTACAAAAGCATCGTGTAATTACTTGAAAATATATAGATGTATATACTATGGGTGTCAATCTTGTCACCATTCATCGTATCATACATTATACTCTCAAATTTCAAATTCTTGCGGTGTAGTTTCACGGATACACCAAATATTTTCAATTAAACTATGATAAAAGCTAACTACGGATCAATATTAAGATATTGATAGAGTGACTATAAAAGCCTAGGAAACGAGCTATCTGAATGCTAGCTACATAATTGGTTAGTTCATGAACTAGTTAAGTTAGTAGGGCTATCGGTTCGTAAGTTCAAGTTGGTTGGTCAGTTGGTCGGTCTACGGATCTGGCGTACCGTTTGTAAAGTTAATTGAGTATATATTGTATAACGCCCTAAAGAAATGAAACCGAAGATAAGAAAACTTTACACGTTTCTCGGTATGTTGCATACTTCAATTTTGATTCAGCGTTCGACCATGCACCGACGTCGACTTGGAACTATGTATATATAGCCAACGCCTCGAAACGTTCGTATCACAAATATGTTGGATCTTATGACCTCCACGGTACTTACCGTTAGCTTAATCGTAGGTGTGACTTGTCCGCCCAGAAATTTCTCTGCGGAGCTAGATAGATGATTTTATATGCATGCATACGCTTTATATCATTCTCATCCACTATGTACAACATCGTAAAATCATGGAAACAGATCCGCGGAAAGCTTCGGTTGTCTTCTTCAAGCGAAAATTTAAGCATGAAATAGAAACTCCTATACGCTGGCTTGGGTTTAATAGCTTCAAGGCGTATTTCATTGGCTTGACAATAATGCGGAGGCAGCCAGTAACCAGGAAGGCCTATGTCTTTGAGGCTAGGCCTATGTTACACTCGACAGCTAGGTCCGCACGCTTCGCGTTGCAAACATTGTTAGTGATATCGATCCTGATCACAATGAATGAATGAATGGCATGCATCTGATAACTATTTCCAGCGCTGCGATATCGGAGTTATACAAAATGCATCACATCATCAGCTTTCAAGCTTTAGATTGGTTTACTAACTCCTTTCTGAATTTTCTAGAAGGAAGCCTGCATACCATCTGCTAGCGTCCCTAAGTTCGCCGTGCTCGCATACGCGTAAGTATACATATTAATCTTGCAAATCTGATATGCTTGCATGAACAAACCACCAATAGCAATATGGAAGACTCGCCCTATCTTTTTTCGATGCCACGAATGCTAGAAGTCAGATTGAAACCCCTTACATTAAAATGGTTATAAATAGGGCAATTTACATCCCAAAATCTCATGTGTATAATCAACCACTAGATATCAAACTGTCAGCAAATCGTGCAAGGAAAGCGTCGTCCTTAATTACCGGCTTAGCTGGAATCTTCAATTATCAGATTCCCCCCCCCCAAGAATACTAAGCTCCTAGACTCGCATTCTGATTTCCAAGGAGACTGATTTCCAAGGAGTCTATTTAACAAGTTCACTACTACAACACCCAGTATCCAATTTGAAGCACCATGAGTGTATCATACTCAGCCGGGGGCTCTGGGCCACCACCACCACCGGGGCCACCGTTTGGTGGCGGCGGTGGCGGCTGTGGAGGGCAGGGTGGCGGCAGTGATGGGGAAAAGAAACGACAAATACTGTACCAGAGGAACAGAAGAGCTCAGACAGAAATTAGAGAGCAGGCTGCACGGAGTATTCGACAGAATCTAGACTTTGATGTGAGTCCGAGTCAAGTTAAATGGAATACATCACCCCAGAGTGGCGAGGAAAAGACCCCTAGTCGACAGAGAAATAGGTATTTCTGGCGAGAAAACTACCCTCCAGATAACCCAAGAACCGACGAAGAGGCGACTGCCATAAGAATGACGATTCGCAACCAGAAACCCAGCGAACGTGTACCCTCCCGTTGGACACCAACGAATTCAGACAGAATTTGCAATATGATCCACAACGGGAGATTGGTGCCAAGGAGGTGGAATGGCTCCGGATCCTCAGAACCTACCACACCTGTTTCTCCTCTAAATAACCTCGGGCAGCAACCGGGGAGTGGCACTCCGCAATATATTCAAGACAATGCTCAATTCTCCCCTCTATTTCAAACTTCACCACTACCTCTTCAGGGTGGCCTCGAACAACTAGATAGCAGCTTTCTGCAATATCCCCAAGGAAATAATCAGATTGACTGGGAATCTCAGGCATCCTCGAATATTGAACCGGACCTCTCGAGTTTTCCGTGGTTACCAGAGATTGAACCGGACATCGCGAGTTCTCAGTGGTTACCGGAGGCTGAACCGGACATCCCGAGTTCTCAGTGGTTACCGGAGGTTGACCCGGGCGAATCTGAATCAGGGTCCCCACTCTATGTTCTTTATACAGCGTCGACAGACGCACAAGGAAATACAGCCTTTCTTGCTGTTCCCAGGGAACAAATACCGCATTATCCACCATTCACGCGATTTTATGTACGTATGGTTAATGGTCGAACTGGCCATTTCCATTACGAATTACACAATTCTGGAAACCAACATTAGAAAGCTTTTGTTCAAATAACAACAATCACATTGCGGACGCTATCGCCGGTTATCTTTTCTTCAGGGCTACTATGTTTGTAGTATGCTACTATTCGAGCTATGGCTAGGATCAACAGCCGAAATCAAGAAGTACTGCGAACTTTGAAATGACAGAAAAAATTTGCATTTTTTTTGATATTGAGAAATTTGTATGGCTTAGAAAATAATTCATTGACTTGAAATATTGGACAAGAACTTACTAGTTAACTGACCGGTTAATTGAGCCTGAGCGGCCATGGAGCTCCTGAGAAGTCTTTCAAATGCCGATTGATATGGTATGGAAGGTACAATCAGGATATGAAAATGATCTCAGAATCCGAGGTTCGTAATAAAGTAGATCTAATTAGCGGATAAAGTAATCAGGCAAGTGTATATAGTCATGAGATGTACATCTGCATCGCTGACATACTAATATACACTCATAGGCAAAAGGGTATCTTGTTTGTCCTTATGCACCCTAATTAAAGTGCACAGGCTGGTATGTATTTCATTTTGGAGAGGTAGCGAGACCAAGACTGATCGCAAAGATGTGAAATAAATACTGATGCCCAAGTACTGTATTCGTAGGCTTCTGTAGGAATTAACGCTAAAATAGAAAAACGACTGCGCACATGCAGGTGTTCCGATGTGCAGTGAAGCATATTTGATATCACTAGGCTGATACTTAGAATATCGTCAGCCTCGAACACAAGCGCCGATATTGTGTGAGTACTTACCTAAATATTAGAGATATTCATAAATAAACTATCATTCCGTGTAGATTGTTTGGCCGTCAAAGCGCGACGATGGGGAAGGATGTCATGAGTAGAAAGATTTTGGGGTAAGAGTCTGAACTTACTGCTTGAAGGTTATCGGCAGAATGCTGAGATAGAGGATTTGGCTGCTCTTGAAACCACCCGCTCTCTCTACGACCCTTTATCCCAATGCCAATCAAACCCTCAATCTACTATCATCACCGCAACTTGACGCTAGCCTGCCTCAATTCGACGCGTTCTATCCAGATTCCCGTCCTTGACATCTTCGGCTTTCCAAGCAAGCTCCAGAAACCATTTTAAACCAGACCAAAATGGACCCACCTCCGGCCCCCCAGTCTGTCTCTTCATCTTCCTCCTCTCTTTCATCATCTCCTTCCTCCCTTTCCGACCACCCTATTGATGGCCAGAGGCTATCGGAATCTACGATCGTCAGTCCTACCATCGGGAAACCAAAAAGGGAGTACGACTCAAAAAAACGTGTCCAGGCCTATAGTGGCATGAACAAGCCAGCCTATCAAGCTGTGAAGGTGGCAGCTGCCGATTCCCTGCTCCGTCACCTCAGCTATCCCGAGACACCAGACCAAGTCTGGTTGAGGGACACCCCAAAGCCGGATAGTCGACTCGACAAGACGGCTGATGAGCGTCCATACTACTGGACAGTTATGGGCAATATGACGCCCAGGGAGGAGAAGGGCTGGAACTCTACAATCGGGAAAGGGCGAACCGGGCCCTCTCAAACCGGTAGCCGATGGGGCACCGAAAACCTTCACATCCTTGAGGGGATGTTGAAGTCAAACCGGGTTCGTCCGTTCTTTGGGACGAGCGTTACTCATTCGGCGAGTGGGCCTAGCTTGGCCAGGCCACCTCGCAGTATCCTTGGACTCGGCTGGGGTCTGATGGGTGACCATGAAGACCCATCAAGATATGACAAGGATAAGTACGTCGCGATGGGGATCACTCTCCTCCGGGATCCCCCTGACGCTGAAGACAGCAAGGTCCCCGGATTGTCGGGAGATCCCAAAGATGAGGACCCAGCGGGCGAGGACGACAACGATAAAGACGAGACGTCGGTATGTGCCTATTAATCATTCACTCTTGACGTTCAGCTTGATATTAATATCCTTAAATTATTAGAAGAGTCGAGAGTAAGACGGAGACGAAATAGTTTGAAAGTGGCCAATCCCTTTTCCTGTTATAGCACCCAACCTGTGACTTACAAATATTATCATTTCGTCTGGTTTTATCCTGCAAATGAAAGACATATAAGGGTATCACGTCCTTTCTTGGTATGCTATCATAATTTTATTGTTATGTCTACTTCTATGTAATGGCAGTGGTACTGGCCGCACGCTCGAGAGTGCTTGTAATTATAGCGTGTGGTCACAGAGAGCTTGCCACAAAGCGTGAGGTTTGTGGCATATTTTGTGTTGGTTGTATGTTAATCGTACATCGCGAGCTATCCTCTAGCGGGTCACGTCTCGCATGCTTGCTTCACGCCCATCCCTCAGACTTCGTCCCCGCCATAATCGATATATCGTCCCTCGCCCCCTCGAATTTGCAAGATAACTGTCGCAGGTCAATAAGATGGCAGAAACGAACGGGAATATCAATGGCGAAAGCTCTACCCAGTCGACACTGAAGTCTACACAAGCCACTGAGCCGACGGTTGACACAGGTGCATCGCGAAGGCCACGAGACGCGAGAACGATCCACCTAATGTTAGCATCGCTAGGAGTAACTGCATATCAGGAGAGGTATTTTGCTATCTGGGATTCAGAGGATTCGTAGTGACTCTGAGATCGCATCACTGACGTGAAAGCATCATCCCAGGGTCCCACTGGCCTTAATGGACATCGCATATCGCTACACATCCTCCGTCCTCCAAGATTCTCTACTCTACTGGGATGCCGCTCACCCAGCGACTACGACCGGACAGCCGCCTCCTCAGATCACTATGTCTGATTTGCGGATGGCGATTTCCTCCAAGGTCAACCATCAATTCGTCGCAGCTCCACCAAAGGAGTTCCTTTTAGATGTCTCATTGGAAAGGAACAAGATCGCACTACCACCTATCAAGAAGGACTGGGGTATCCGATTACCTCCGGAGCAGTATTGTTTAACCGGCGTCAACTGGGAGTTATTGGCCGAGCCTTTAGAAGATGGTGGCGACGAAGACGAAGAAAGTGGAGATGGGGAAGATACGCCGAGGGGGGATGCAAGGAACGAGCAAGATGAAGGTGATGAAGAAATGCCCGATGCTGTCGCTGATATGTTCAGGGAGAATGGCGACGGTGATCGGGATGAGGATATGGTGATGTAGCTGGATGGCTTGGCTCGGATCACTATTTCTCTCTCTTTTCCTATCCTTCGTTTCATTTT
>JAJTTS010000013.1:0-44961 GCA_036971165.1 Arthrobotrys iridis | reverse complement strand
TTTTCTCTCCATACAGAATCTGCATTCAGGCGTTACTTGGAGTCTTTTAACGAACGTCGAGATACCATCTTGCTTCTTTTTCGCATCGTCAAAAATGGTATGTATCATATATCTGGCATTTCTTAATACGATCCTGTTGTCTTCCTGTATACCTGCTCGCCAAAAATTCAGCCGCGGGTTTCGTCGCGAAAAACATCCATGTCATGACGATTATAAACCTCACCAGTCTTTCGCACCCCAGCAAATCCCGCGATGGCTGTCGACATCAACTGGTCGGCCCTCACCACCGGTCCAGATGGGAAGGAATACGCCGATGCCCTCTGCGACTTCTTTCACGATAAATTCCAGCAAATGTCCTTCCCAAAATTTCTTCGATCCGTAAGCGTCGTTTCATTTGACCTTGGAACAGTCCCACCAGAGATCGAAATCCAGGATATCACAGATCCGTACCCGGAGTTCTACGAAGATGCATACGCTGAAGGCGATGATGAAGATGAAGAGTTTGATAGCGAGCTTTATAACTCCCCGGAAGAGATCCTAAAACGGGCACGGGAGAGACGGAGAAGGGATCGCAGAGAGGGGCTGTCGGACTTTGGGGAATCATACCATACGGATACGACGAGGTCAGCGCCGGTGACATCCTTACACACACCGATACACACGCCTATGGGCCTGCAACCTCCGCCTTATATCGATCATAGATATCCTGGACTCAGACCGGCGTTCTCGCCAGCGGTAGACCAGTTCACCTCATCGACGTTTCGCGGTCCGACCTCGAATCTTCACTACTTCCACTCTGCTCTGGCATCTGGGTTCACAGGCGGCCTCACGCCGCTTGCTTCCCTACAACAAGCGTCCGTTGAAACATTTCCCGGCCATTCTTCTCTATACTCTCGGAATCAACGAGCGCAGCAACAGACTCAATCTGGTCCTTCCTCAACATCACCATCCCAATCTCCGCCATCAACAGCAGACTCCTCCAAGGTCCCTCCTCCAATATCAACTTCCCATAACAACCCCCGCATCAACCTTTCCTCTGACGACACCCACCACACAGATGGAACCCGTGAACCCCCTCCGACTCCCTTTTCCGAGATTTCCATCTCCTCAGGACAACCACAACCTGGCCATCACTCGCCATTAGACTCTCCGACTACACCACCGGATCCGAATGCGCCACGCCTTCCCCTTCGTGAACCCCGTGATTCTGACATCCAAATCATAGCACGAGTTCGGTATACCGGCGATATTCGTATGGAACTCACAGCCGAACTTCTAATCGACTACCCAGCCCCCTCATTCGTTTCCCTCCCCGTCCGTCTAACCGTAACTGGGATGACATTCGACGGCACAGCTGTGATAGCCCATATTGGGAAACGCGCCCACTTTTGCTTCGTAGACAACGACCACGACCATCACGATCATCAGAATAATCACCACCACGGTGGTTTAAGTGAAGGCGATGGGATCGCGAGTATGTTGAAGGAGATCAGAATTGATAGTGAGATCGGGGAGAAGGGCAAGGGGAAACAGGTTTTGAAAAACGTAGGGAAAGTCAAGGATTTTGTGCTGGACAGGGTGAGGAAGATACTGGAGGATGAGTTTGTGTTTCCGAGTAGTTGGACTTTCTTGCTGTAGGTGCATCAGCCAGTACAAGTCCAACCAAGACTTTGCATTGGCTACACCCTCCTAGTCGGATTTGATTTTTTATCAGCAATAGGGTGGGTTAAAGTAAATATAATTCATACGGCGGCGTCAATGGTTTTAGGGGGGCATTTAGACGGCATCATTCCACTCCTCAGAATATTACGGTATCACTGGATAATTTATATAGGTTCATTCTTACGCGTACGAGGGATGAAACTTTTGTCCTGCTTCCACCGTAAACAATCAAGTGATATAGACACGCAAGAAACCTCAATAAGTATACACAGAAAGGGAAGATGCAGACCGGTAACGTGAAGGGGCTTATAAAAAATTGATTATACAGCAAAGAAAAGAGAAAAGTATGTAGAGTTTCTTTTGTTTGTTTGGGACCGCTCATTAAGGAAAGTCTGATTGGGGGGGCTTAAGAGCACCTCCGTCAGATACTGTGAAATCAACCTGCGCCTCCTGTAATCCAGATATAGGACAACCACCTGATCCTGAATGTCTTCCGTCTACGAGCTCCAGCCAATCTACTGCAATATAGAGTTTGGAAAGTTGCTTTAACCAGTGAGTTTGCGCGAGATTTTGGCGATGACTACGAATAGCTGTTAGCATCCAATACCGTAATCCAACATTATGCGGACGAAAGGAAAAACATACTATGTAACGCGACCACGCTGAAAATGAATCCCAAACTAAGCACGAGAACAACGACAGGGTCAACTTTTAAACCCGGCGACTCATCGGTGTAAAGCTCTAAAATTTTGAATCAGCAATTAGTCCGTTTGCCATTCTCTAAAGTCCCACTCTCTTTCTGCGATCATAGAGGATCGAACGTACTCAGCATGGTACTACTGCTTCCACCAGCGCCAGCAGCCCTGGTGCTCGACGGACGAGCATTGGCCTGCGAAGCGGCTCTGTCGGCAGCCGAACGACGTTTGATGACGGACTTTGGGCCACCGGGTGGGGCTGGAGACACTCTGCCGGTGCTGGAGCCAGTTGGTGGCGATTGTGGCTCAGGAGATTCAGAAGACTATAAAAATATGCATTGATTAGTCCCATCGTAGAGATCGAGGAAGATATGGGATATGGCGACAGGGTAGTATGGTGTAAAGAGTGATCACAGGAACCAACGTCATTGCGATATGGTGGCCAGAAACGATATCGAGCCAGGATACAATAGGCATGTTAGGCAAGAGTCATCGCGAACATCAATGTCGTGGGAGTCATCATGCCGTCTAGCCTGCTCGTTCTCTTCTAATCCGGCCACCATCGCCTGTATCGGCCTTCACACCCATCGCTCCCACAACTCCATATCCCAGAAATCATGGAAAGATAACGAAATTCCATTCCGTACCATTATGACTGTTATTTAAACGGAAGTGTAAAACACGCGATGAGTAGGAAGCAATTGGCCGTTCGTTATATCGATTGGGTTATTCGTCAAGGTGTGTGTTTCCTTTGTATCGTGCGATGTATGGTGGTAATTGAGGATAAAACTTGGGGTTTTCGGCGGCGGTTTACGCTTTTGAAAGTGGTGTTTGTCAGGGTGAAAGGACACCATACACCAGAAACGAGTGCCTGCGCCACCGTATTTGCGGCGAAAGAGACGATTTGCACCGCCACATATAATATCGGTCTGCGTATCAGATCAATCAAGAACATCCAATGGAGATATGTTAAATTGTATGATCTATACAATATTATATATACAATTCTAGTGATATATGTACGCAGAGCACTCTCATCCAAGTGATCTGATCTGTTCTAGCTGCAACAACATGAAACAGTATTCTCGGCGTCATCGTACAATCCCATCAGCCCCAAATATCCCCATTGCCTTGTCTCTTGAAGGCGAGATGGCGAGATACCAAGGATTCAGGTCTTGTCTTTCTCCGCTAGCAGCGCAGTAGCTTCTTCTCGTTCCTTTCTCTTCCTTATCCTTTCCGCCCTCTCTATCCGCTTCTTGAACCACGCCTCTCTCGCACGATCCTGCTCTTCTTGCGTAGCGTTTAACACCATACACCCGTTCATAATCCTCTGCTGTTCCCTGCATTTCCATACCATGCTAAAGGTTCGTCCTTTGGCGCATTCCGCGTAGCCTATTCCACAATATCAAGAAAAGAGAAGAAAAATCAGTAAGAAATCTCCAATTGACGCAGGAAACCAGATATAATCACATACGCCGGATCTCTTCTGCACATATAGCCCTGACATTCGCGTAATACTGCTCACGGACTTGGCTTTCCTGAGCCGATGAGAGCGGTAGCGGGTTCGCGGATGGGAGATGGTAGCGTGGTAGCTCGGGATCTGGGACGGAGCCGGACGGGTTTTGGACGGGTCGTGGCATTGGATAGGTAAGGCTTTTTTGGTTTTGGGCTTAGAATTTAAGGGAGCCTATCTATCGTGATTCATGACGGTAGAGCGCTAGAACCTTGTTGGAGCAGTTGAAGTTTGGTTCGTTAGTTCACGTCCATCGCGGGATGGTGCTCGTGGCTGGTGGGTAGTGGTCCGATATTGAGGTTGAGTTTGGTTTGTATGCAACGCACCGATGCTAGCACTAGCCACAAAGCAGTCTCAAGAGGCAAGCTAAGATCTTATCATGATGTATCTTCAAACCCGTCAAAATCAAAGGACAAACTTTAAGGGCGGTTAAGATGAAATATGGTACAGAGAAGCCTATAGGTGGCTTGAAAAAACACAGACCTGTCCGATCAAAGAAACCCTTCTAAAAATATATAAGAAAACACCCTAAATGCCCGTTCCAGGAAATGCATTGGACCCGCTGAGGACTACCATCCCTTTCTCCCTCGAGATATAACCCTTGATGTACCCCTTATAAATCATATTCGCCAGAAAGCATTCAACCTCTTCCGTCTCAACATCGACCCCACTCTTCCAGCTCACGGCCGCCTTGAAATGATCAACAGGAATCCTCGTCTTCGAGTCCCCGGCAGCTAGATAAACCTTTCGAAACAGATTTCTCAATGTGATATCTCTGCCACGTTCAAGGGTTAGGAAAATTCGTTTCTTAACAAACCAGTCTTCTCCTCTCGCCAGATTTTCGTCGTATTCGCGGAGGTTACCGCTTTTAATGCACTTCGCGAGGGGGAGGAAGAGGGATTCGAGGAGCGGATAAGGCTTTAGTAGTGTCGCTGAGGGGAGCTGTCGGCGGGTGAGAAGCTTGGTGGGAATTAAATATGTCAAAATATGCCTATAAACTGGTATCAGTATTGACGATAGTCGGCAAATTCCAGCTGTATGAACTCACTCTTTGTTTTTCTGGGCATCTTTATGACAAAGCTTATATGCCATTTCAAGATGTTCCTCTGCCTTGACATAGTCTTCGTCCAAGAAAGCAATCACACCACAGTAGTACTTGAAAGTTACTACATCTGATGTCCTGAAATCGAGTAGATCAGGCATCTCGGTCGTATTTGCTACCAGTGCCTTCAATATATTCTTCGACAGCGTGATAGCATTGAGCTTGAAGTATGTCTTGAAGAGTAGATTTATGATATAATACGTCCCCCACTTTCTACTCTGTGCGAGTTCAGCTCTATACTAGTTGTCAGTCGAGATCAGTTCTTCTATAGAGAACCGGACATGGCACTTAAACATACCGATCGTTCAAGCAAACGTTAAAAGCCCGATTGATAATCCTGGCCGCGTCTTCCAATGACTTCCATGTATCCTCACCGTTCGCTCTTTTAGCTTCGTCGGTCCGTATTGCGACGTATCTTAGATACCTGCAAGCAGTATAGAGCACCTCAAGCTGCCAGACGTCCCACAAGCCGTTCTGGAATCCTCTAATAACTGCTCTGCCCGATCCACACTGTCAGCTTCCTTTCCTCCCTAAAAACCGCTTCACCACCCAACCGTGGATTAGACAGTTCAAGACATACTGTGTTAAATCCTTCATTCCCACGAACACCTGGCTCCATTCAACCTCATCGTGCCGTTCCAAAGACTGCGCGACCTTCCAATAAGCAACGTAAACTTCCGCCCATGCCTCCAATCCAGTCTTATTTGTGATTTTAGGTCTAGCAGAGTTATTTTGGTATTCGAGGGCGCGGAATACATCTTCGGCGACGCGAGCCGAGTTGGTGCTATATGCGAATTCTTCGAGGTCGGTGTTCGTGAGAGAGATGGTGGAGGCTAGGAGCTTGCCGTTTTCATCAGCGTGGGCGACACGCCAAGCGCGTCTGTCAAGAATTAGCAGATGCTCAGAGCTAAGTTTGGATCCGGGAGCTTACATTAGGGATTCCATGGTGGTAAGGTGAAGGCTATAAAGACATGGTAGTGGCACCTAGCAGCTGCCAGAGTTTAATGTTTCCAAACAGGCAAAGGAAGTTCAAGACATTGTATCACAACGCAAAAGCTGCAGAGCCAGGAATCCACAGCAATACTCCGAGTATCATAACATCACCGATCATATCTGAAAATGTGCTCCGGGAATTCTTAAGAACAATTAATTTTAATTGATGCATAGCGGCTCTGGTATCAATTCATAATCTGAATCCAATGTCATCTTCCCATGAAAGCAATTCCGGAAACACCAAGACGCCCGCAGGCTCATGTCAACCCCGTATTGGCACTTTCAGTCCTAATTCGGGGCCTCTAGCCTCATTTCTTGCTCTATCTCTTGAAATATCCCCATCTATGCTCGGTCTCTACTTATAATCTCTCGCTTCCAAACCAGGTTCACAAAAGAACCAATTAACTCGCCGTAACATATGCTTTACTCATGTTAGTCACGGCTTCGCAAGTGCACGGGAAAGCGGGAAACTTACTGGCATCAATTTGCTTTATATGTGGTATAGCCAGCCGCACTTTGTTTCGGTACGTCGCCGGAGCTGCTGTTTGTAATGGGTTTGCCTCGAAGTAGACGGTCTCCAACTCCGCCTTGTCCTTCAAAACGTCTTCGACCTCCTTAAACGAGCTTAGCTGGTTCTCAGATGCCCAAAAATCAACAAGGTGAGATAAATGTTCGATCCCTTTTATTGATGTCAGTTTGTTGTGGGTAACATCAAGGTTCTTGATGTTGGGCTGGTTGAAATTAGTAAGAATTCAGTGCCGTCGTGTTAGCAGCATACTCACCGTATTCTCGAGCCCAGAAAGATCCTCAATAGCATTGTGGGATACATAAAGCTCCTCCAGGTTGTTGAGGCCGTCAAGGCCGCTCAGCTTTGTTAATCGATTAGAGGGTAAAGATAAAATTCTTAGATTCGATAACGACGAGATATTCTTGTCAAAGTCAGCATTATACTATTTAACAAAGGTCGCAGTACTAACCTTGATCTCAGTTATTTTGTTCTTCCCTAGCCAAAGCTCCTCCAGTTTCGACAATTTGTCAAGGTTTTGAATTTCCTAGGTCCCATTAGCTCTCCCAGTTAGAATAAAAAATTGAAAAAGCTTATCGGCATACCCTGATTTTATTCGCCCCCAACTCCAAGTTTTTCAAATCCACCAGAGTCTCTAATCCTTCGATTGTACCAATCCTATTCGACGCCAGATACAAGTTCTTCAACTTGACCAATTTCTCCAGATTCTTGATGTGTTTGATGGCATTATAACTCAAGTCTAGATTCTCAAGATTTACAAGAGCTTCTAAGTCACGTGTCATATGACCAATCCCATTATCATAGAGATCGAGGTCTTGTAGTGTAGCGGCGATGCATTCCAATCCCTCAACCCGGGGTATCTCGTTCTGACGAAGGCAGAGGCGTACGACAGCGGTTAATTTGTCGAGTCCGAGATCTGGGATTGAAGATATCCGACAGTGAACCAAATCGACATCCTAAAAACGGTTGTATGATGTCAGTTGCAATCGCGGGCTGCATGTATAGGGAGTAGATTATGGCAAACCTCAGCGTCTGGCGGGAAGTCATCCAGGAGGTCTAGAGCATGGGAAATTATGTTAAAAATCGTGAATCCGATGATTTATTAAATGTGCGGATCTACCTTCATCACGGTCCAATGCTGGCGGCCGCATGGCGTTTGCTTCGTCCTCGACAGACGGATTTGTAAGAGCTTCCGGGTTGGTAAGGATCGCACGACGGGATGCTTCTTCAGTCGCTTCTGGTCTTGGGTCGTCGTTCTCAGTCGTCATTGTCAGTAATTTTTGCGAAGTTTTAGACGAATTATAAAATTTCCTCGAGTTGCCCGGTTCTAGAGAGTTTGTAGAGTTTCTGTTATCAAGGTGCGGGCAGACCAACAATTGGAGGGAAGCTTCAAGAGGAATTTAGGGTCAGAGTTCGGTTAGAATTGGCGTTGATACATTAACGTTTGTTATGCAATCTCGAAACGACCGTTTGTTAACATGTTACTCAGCAGGCGAGCCTTTAACAGGATCCTAAAACTAACCGACAGGGCCTTAGCTGAGACCTGCATCGACATCCCACCTTTCAGCATCCGGCATGGTCTGAATATATATCCCTGAAGGAGGTTCTCAAGCCTCAAAAACCCTAGCCTCAACACGCCAGACCGGAGGTTCTCTTGTATCATCCCACGCACGTGAGGCCGCATCTCTGAAAAGATGGAATCACAACGCGCAAAGCCCCGCGAAACAAATCTAATGGTGTAGCTCTATGCTTCTTTTACAGTAGTTTGGGGGCTACTGGCTGAAGATTTACTAGATTAATGGTCTAGAGTTAATGTTCGCCAGACTTACAGCAAGACTAGTTTGCTTGGGGACCCTGCAGGTCAGATGAACATAGGAAAACAATCAAACGTCCTGAATAAAGATTCTTTCATTGTGGGTTTTCTGATTACACGATGTGGCCTGTAACTACCAGAGCCTAAGATTCGATCTTTCTTAGAGACTCAAATCGATATCTCGATGCTTGAGTGAAAAGTGAGAGGGTTCATTAATCTGTAGGGTGTGACCTCCGCTCCGAACTGTATAGACAGAGCTATAGCTATACTAAATCAACGCGACGGTATCAGTATATGCATGGATCACGCGAGTGATCGAACCTCAAATATACAAAGAACTTACCTTCTTCAAACCGCCAAGTCTGGTGGTCTGCCGGCCACCAACCCCAAAGCTGAACCGGAGTACCGTTTCTCCCATTACCATTGTCGGCCAATTCGACATTCATAGGGCAGGGCTGGCTCGGGACAAGAATACTTCGACATGTTATAAATAAATTAAGCACGGTGCCCCGAAATATATAACACTTGATAAACGTATTTTATAGGATTTGGAGACTCACCGGTACGCATCCATGTCATCTTCCTCGGGTCTTATATCCCAACCGACCTGAAAATCAAGTCCAGCCAGACGAGTTCCAAACCCAACCCGACTTCCGGCGATCCCCAGGTACTTGCCGTGCTCTCGGTTTCTGAATATCCATAGGTCATCTTCTTGTTCTAAGTACCACTAGTTCGGAAGATTTAGGTCAAGACCGACAAGTTTCAAGCTACTATAGGTTTTCGGTGGGTACTAACTTTCTGGTTTTCTCCGCCCTTCCATTGCCATCCTGTGACAGAATGGCCATCCGTGCCTGAGAGATCAAGAGTGCTCCCTGACTTCACGTTGATGATTCTGTACGTTCTGCCTGATATAATTGGCATTTTGTGGTATAAATTTGATGGACGGCTGTTATTCTGTTCTGGTTAGCACCCATCGGCATGCAAGCGTCGCGTTTGGCAGAGAGAATTTAGCGCGTAACATTGCTGTCACAACCTCAGCTGTCGGCGCGCAAACGGTAAAGACCCAGCGCCAAGAAATTTTTGTAGGTTTCAAAACAGGTCAAAATCACAATAACTGTGGAAAATTCAAAATTTTTTACAAGAAGTTCGGGTAATTATGCAAATGGTGTTTGGTGCTTGGTGTTCGTGCTTACTAGCCTCGAATCATGGTGCCGACTTGAAAACTGGCCGACTTACTTTTGCTACTTAGGTAGTCGCAGCGGTATATATATACGGAAACCCCTAACGCAAGCTAAGCTGCTTACGTCCCAGATACCCACAGAACCGCAAACTACATTCCGGATATCAACTGCAACTTGGACATTGCTGAACTTGAAAACCACAGCAATCGTGTGACATATGATATATACCTTCTCAATCATTCTTATCCTTTTTACCTTGGAAGATTTTAAAGTTGCTTACTTCTCTATGTAAATATATATATTGTAGAAATTGGTTAGCCTTTAAGGGAGGCTTCCCATGAGTTGCACGGCAAAACGCAGGCAGTGCACGAAACATTGGAATGCGCGGCAGAACTCCATTCTACTTAAAGAGCGTAGTCTCGGTCCCACAAATAAAATTTTAAACCATTTTCCCAAGAAATGCAATTTTGAAGACCATTATCATGCCCTCGCAAAAGATAGCACAAAAGCAGTTGAAAGGAGCACTCAAGAGTTATCTCGGCATCGCAAAGGATAGATTTGCAGATCCTCTAGCCGAAGGAGTGAACAAAGAAGTTTGGGAGGTTCAAAAATCAGCAGCATATTGCCTGCGAACAATCCCAAAGGGCTTAGCAGAGTTCCAAAACTGACAAATGACGAAGAGCAAAGTGGAATCGAGTCTTAGGTAAAGCAGATTTAAAGCTACAATCCAAAAATGAATGGATCCAGTTACTTCATAGCTCATCACGAGATATAATCAGAGCAAGCTTGAATATGCTGGTAATTTCAACATAGATGCAACTGTCATAGATCTACTTCAAAGCGTCATCAACATCCTTAAGGATAAAGATCTCTGGATAGAAATAGAGTCAAATGGATAATCTTTCAAAGAGGTGCACAATAAAAGTCAGTAAGGAGATCAAGATGTGCACTAGAAAATATTACCAAAGTGTGGTGAGTTTTAGGTATCAAAAGAAGGGGCACCCCAGGTTGGATCCAATTGGAATCTATTCGAATACATTTTTCATGCAAATTCAAATTTGGCAGATTTTCTCTTAATACCATCCTGACATGTAGCATTGCTGTAACTCTATATTAACGCCATATTGGCCAATCCCTTCTTTCTGGCACAGTACCTTATATCAATTCATCTATAACAATTCTATACACCCAATTGCGCCCAATGGCCAACATCTTGTCGCGAAAGTATATTACCATGTGTTGTTAGTGTGATATGTGCTGCAGCCAGGTCACGTGGTTTACTACCGATCCGACAATCCTTGCAAAATTTTGGCTCGAAATTTTGGTTTCAATTCAATTTCATCCAGCGACATTTCACTGGCTCAGGACGATACTCAACTCGACTAAAAGGCCGGCGCCTATCCTCGAGCGGTACAACTAAGCACTATGTGTAAATATTTATCTCCCATCTATCTATACCTTATTAAGTAGCTAACCAGTGATTAACCCAACCAGCTTCCATGCGCAATGCGATCCAACGTCGCAATCACAAAGAGCGATCCCAGTTATCCTCCCGCCTGAAATACGGCCATCTCGAAAAACACCGCGACTACGCCCTCCGCGCGCAAGACTACAACTCCAAAAAGGCGCGCCTAAAGATCTTGAAGTCCAAGGCGGCTGAGCGGAATCCAGATGAATTCTACTTCGGAATGGTCAACGCACGCACGAGGGATGGTGGGGTTTTTGTGAAGGAACGGGGTGCTGGGAATGATAGTCGGGTTTTGGGGATGGATACGGTTAGAGGGCTAAAAATGCAAGATAAAGCTTATCTCAGGGTCATGGGAGATGTAGAGAGGAGGAAACGGGAAAAATTGGAACAGGAGCTGGTGTTTGTGGGAGTTGACGGGGTCAACAGCGGGGTGGAAGGCGGGAAGAAGAAGTTGTTTGATGAAGATGGCAATGTTATCAAACCGGCGAAAACCAAGAATAAAGTAGGGGATGAAGACGAAATGGATTGGGAAGACGAAGATGGCGATGAGGAGCAGACTAAGCCGACGAAAGCAGAGCAGAAGGCTGCAAAAGCACGAATGGCGAAGTATCGGGAGCTAGAGGCAAGGATGAAGCGGGAGGAGGAACTCCGAGGCATAGAGAGGGAACTAGATGCACAAAGAGAGTTTATGGGCAAGAGTGCGCCCCGCATGGGTCTCACAAAGGGAGGCAAGAGGTGGTTCAACAATGCCCGGAAGAAATAAGCGTTTATTTCTATCTTAAATCGCGTGGGACGGATTGTACTATACTGCATAGGTACCGGTGTTCAGGAGCTCAATAAAAGTGGTTTGCTATGTGAAATTTTAGCGGTTCCCTTTGTAGTAGAGTTGTTTATAACGATGACTAGTGTACACTATATAAACCAATTAGAACTACCCAAGTCCAGGTTACAGCATTCGAATCTGAGAAGAGATACTTCTGTTTCGCACCCAAAAAATACCATTGCAGTAAGGGCTGATCAAAGAAAAGGAAACCCGAGAGCCCCGATAACGCCTCGACACACGCAATCACATATTAATCGCCCATCCTCCCAAAATCATACGCCAAAATCATGAACCCAGCCTTTCTTACTTCGCTACAAATAGATCTCCCGTGCTTCTTTCGGTAAGCTATCAGCAGGGCAGTAGGGACATTTATACCGACTCCCAGCACCCCTAGAAAGCTTCTGAACAGTATCCTTTGCCAACACGTGACCGCACGGAATCATCATCGGAGGATTAGAGTCGGTGGTTTGTTCCTTGGAGACTGGGCATACGAATATCGAATGGTATTTGAACTTGTCTGGCAGGGGTACCTCAACCGGGAGTTCATTTTGGCTAGTCCATTCGGTCTTTTTCGCCTTCATGATTGTCGCCATCTTGTTGAAAGTCGGGAGGGCAATTGCGCCGGCTGTTGTCGCAACGTAAAGTGGTGATTCCGCGGACAGGCGTAACTGGGCACAAAACTCCCTCGTAAAGGAATCAACGATATCCTGCCACGACGACTCGTCTTGTACCAAAGCAGCATACGGTCCATTTGCCATCTTCTCACGCCACAATAGACAGCCGGCCAGTTGCGCAATTTCTAAAAAACAAAGCAATATGTTAGATCTCGTCGGGGCTTGAAGCATGGGCCATCGCACAAACCTGGGAGGTACTTGTTTTGAAATGGCAGAAACCAACTCCTGGAGTACTCTAAAGCTTTCTTTGGGTCGTCTGCACCTCCATCAAACAAGAAAACCAGGAATTGCAAACGATGCAACTCAAACTCTAGATTACTAGCCCTAGCCTCCAACTGTTTCCTTCTCTTTGCAGCCCATTCTATTGCAGGACCGAGCTGTCTCTGCCTGAGGGATTCCTGGATGTAAAACATTTCTCTAAACTCGGCTTCCAATGTCGAAGGTACGGAATTGCCAAGATTTGTTTCTTTGGCAAATGTCTCGGCGATTTCAAAGTTGCCCTCACGGAGGAGATGCATGGCTATAGCGCGGTTAATGAGGGGTTGATGAGCAGCGAGAGCATCGAACTCATTTTCGTTTGTGGTATGTTTAAATTTCTACACGCTATGGGTCAGTCTGTGTTAGTGTACCGATGTTTGGGGGTTCATGTACTTTATCGAGAGCTTTGCCATATTTCCCGATGCCCCCGTGAAGGTCCTTCAAGCTCTCGGTTGCATCGTGGAATCCAGATTTCAACCTCGACTCAAGGGTTTGAAGTGTTGGAACAGTCGCGGAAGGATCTGGAACGGGTGGTTCGGGATTAGAAACGCTTCACTCCAATATGATCAGAATTTCAGTACCAGCTTCGATGGTCGACCGAGCGGCCATCAGCATTTCCAGGCATCGGTCGATGTCTTTGATGGACTTGGACAGGTTCGCCCGGCTGGTCAGCCTGTCCAACTCCTTCTCAATCGCATCCATCTTCGGCTATCTCTTGATTGTGATACAGGTCTGGGAGGAAATAGGCGTGTGGATTTGTACCATTTGTTGATTCCGCACAGCGTAATTAGACAGCTTCGTCAGCGAAACATCGATGGGAGAGGTGGTGGGTGGCGTGCTCCTGTCGAGGAGGCTAAAGCGGGCTAATTAGCAGTTGTCGGCTAGACCGCGGTATCGGGGTGTGGCGTCTGTATCTAGGAGAGCCTTGGCATGCAATGCGGTCACCAGGGCACGTGATAATCTCCTGGTCATCGGCCGAATTATTTGAGTATGTCCACCACGGTTTCCCGTTTGAGAACTACTGGGGGTTTTTGTGAGCAGCTTCAGCAAGACATCCATTTTTATATTACATTGTGAGGATAGTTGGTTGCATGCATTGTGCAGTGCAAAATCGAGGTGTCGATGTCTCCACTTCGCAGTGTATCGCCATCATTAACGGGCAACGCAAACGAGCACGGAATACAACGTCACCACAGTATATAGTAGTTGTACAGCCTTTTGGCCTCCCGAGCTGCAGCGCTGAAACAGATATCTAGATACAGTCCTTTATGATGCAAAGTTGGCATACAGCGTGAAGGTATAAAGGCCCAAGCTCAAAGTTCCGATGGTCACACCGGATGTCTGTTGTTCTTTGATCTTGTCCTACAACCCCTATAGTTGGCGTATGCATGCGTCCGCCCGAGCAAATGTGCTCATTTCATGTCTGATACTCAGCATGAACACTGAAGTATTAATACCATAAAGTGCTTAAGTGTATCACATGTGCACATACGTATTTATACCAATACGATGTATCATATCGGCCCCATCTTATGCATATGACAGCTGTCATACTTATGTGCCGGAGTTAGCAGTCGATTAGAAAAATGAACATGATTGCTTCCGGACGGGTCTGCTGTGCGACTATACATCTAGTAAAGGACAGTAAAATGCCCTTTTTGAAAGCCCTCAAACTCTCTGTTCATGTATATTTGCCTCATGCTAGCAAAAACGTGTTCCTTATTATCTTGAGTTTATTTTCCTCCCCGTCAAAGTAATTGAATAACGCTGAATTTTGGTACTATTACATGTTTATAAATTTACCAGACCACTCGACTCCTAAGCCGCTCCTCTCCATGTGCGATAAAAAGTACCCACGCCATCGAGGATAATAGCTTGAACCGACACACAAATCAAACTACTTGAAAGTAGTTCAGGAGCTGCCTAAAAAGTTCGCGCTCAACATATCTTATTATTACGCCAGATATATATATCTACCCTCCACATGCGAACTAGCCCATCAAGTATGATCGATAGCACAGAATCAGATCCTGCGATCATAGAAAACCTTCGCAAACTTCAATCTCGCGTTCAAGTTTGGGTCAAGCCAACAGACCGTATCCTCACCGACGCAGATGCCTACGAATATGACCTTTATCGGTCCGAAAAACTATCGGATAAGGTGTCATTTCAATGGGGCCTCTCACTCATTATCTTCGGTCTCCTCGCTGGGTCGTTAACATATTACATTTGTTGTATTTTGGTATCTGGAAAGCTTGCTACTTCGGGTAACGGGTTCGGAGGCTGGCTCTTTCCCCATAACGACCTTGGTGGCTTAGTTTCACTTATGACATTCCATTTACTTGTTTTTCCGGGGTTTGCGATGATGAAGGGGAATAAGAGGGTTCAAAAAGCATGTGCGGAGATCGTGGGATATTGTATATTCGCGTTAGTTCTTGCAGCACTATGGTCAGGAATGCTGTTTGGTGGAGTACCCCCAGGAAAATATTTTTGTATTAAATTTAGGCCGTTTCAAATCGGGTCTGGAGTAGTTTAGGAGCATATTAATTCCTACGGTAGAACTTTAGCCAGGTTGTTTCGCTTCAACTGAGGTTGAATATGAGAAGTAAATCGGCTGAATTATCTCTAGCTCGCGGGAGGGAGTTCACAAGGTTTCTAGTTTAGATATACTGTTGGTATTATGATGCCATCGCAGCGGTAGTCGTTTGTTTCCCAAGCAATTCCTATTTCTCTTACACAAATATGTGCATAGTGAGATTGTTCTTCCTATTAAATAATACTATTTACAATTTCATAAAAATACATCCTTTAAGAAGCTACAGTTCTAAGATCTTACAAACGTTATGTGTTTTCTCATACAGTGTACCCATATTTTTCTTATTGAGCGAATCGGTCCAGTCTTGGGGTGTTACCAACCCTACTAGAAATGTAGCAAGCTGGTTAGGAGACTCAAGCTTAGCTATGGTCGAGTATCCATAATCGACTTTGAAATATGTGTTAAATTTTGCTCCTAGTTCTGATTTATTGCCACACAACCCATCAGTGTCATAGCCTAGGTCTAATCTGGAAACTATTTGAGGATTTAACCCTGCCCAGACACCGAGAGTGGCATTGACGGCGCTGCCACTAAATAATTTCGCACCAAGGCCAACACCAAGACGGATATATGGATTAACTTCAGAACGGGCTTTTACGATACCGACATGGAGGATGGGATTCGCTTTGAAAGTATCCCAGTTCTTATGGAGAACCTCTACCTTCCCGTCGCTATTCGCCTTCATTGTGAGAACAGACGAACCAGTGTCCATGTCGAATCCAACGATAAAATTCCCCTGAACCCCGGCTTTCATCGCGATACCCGGCCCGTTCAAGAATTGAGGCTCAAGAGCAATGATGCCCTCGATCACATATGCCTTAAGAGCTCTGGAGACGAACTCCGACATATAGTTAAACTCTTTCGATGCGTCCAACTTCCCACTGACTTCAAGGTGTATTCTTCCCTTAATCTTTGGTTGGAATAAGACCACCAGCTCTGCTTTCTTCGTGCCCTTGTTGCGTCCACCAGATACACTGTACTCTAAGTTGCCTTTGAGATAGCATCCGACACAATTGCTCTGGATTTTGAGCGCGGAGGTGACACCACCACCTGGAGGGAGTGCACCCGTGCCCTCTATCAACACAAGCCCATTATTCAGGTCGTCTTTGCCTCAGTCGATGGTGGTTTTCGTCGAAGCATCGAGCTCTGGCATGACGTTTAACATTTTTTTAGCGCAGCCTTAGCAGGCTCTGAAAGAGCCTTTCCAACGCTGAAGTCGCCGTTTTCTTTGTATCCGATCAAATTCCAACCAACCCATTTAGCTTTTGCGCAGAGCAGGTCCGCGGCTATGATCGAGAAAGGAGAAGCTGAGAATCCAACTTCTTCAGGGTCTCGTCTCTTGGCGAGCTTTAGAGCTGGGTGCTGGACAGTTTCGAAGCTGAACGTAAAATCCCCGAGAGCTTCATCCCATGTGGTGGATCCAAGGGTAAGCACCATGGTCAAATTTCGCCCATTATATTTGACGTTATTGACCTTGTGTGCTTTTCTCTCGTCCTTTGGGTTACAGCCGTTATAGTGGTGCTGAGAAACTAGGAAGAAATAATCACTGTTATTCCTGTTGACCCAGTCCCATTTCTTGACGGCATACGCCAGAACTTCTGTATCTCGGAATTCAAGCATAATATCTCGACCACGGCAAGTGATGCTCTTGGTCAACGCATCGAACTTCTCTAGGGCGAGAATCGGGTGTTCTGGATCCCGTCTTGTCGCATTGATGGTTGCGAGGTGAATGTTGTACCCTCCTAAAAAATCCCGTCTTTGTTAGTTTACCCATTATATACGCATCAGCGAGGTCTTCGTAAGAGTGGGCTTAACAGCAGGTTTTCCGAAGTATAGGGTGGCCGTGTCTTCCGGATGTAAGTTCGATAATTCGTCGCTTCGTTTTTGCAACTGTGGGAAAAGATGCTCCGCACGAATTGGCAGCAATTTGTGGTAATCTGGGGCGGGTTTGATATGAAGCGGAGACTCCTTGGACCGAGTATAACCGGCATAGTCATTATTGCCATGATAATTGTAAACTCCAGCTGAGGCCTGTGCTCCAAGTAGACAGAAGGATAATGCGACTAACAAGACGTTTGATACTATCATTTTATATCTTCTTGCTCGAGCCCTCCGGTGTGGACAAGATGTTGGGATTCTTGATAATGGAATATATCTAATGTCAAGATTCGGATAAAGAACAACTCCAGTGAAATAGAATGAAACTTTTGATGCAATGATCGAGAGTTATAAATGAAGATCTAAAATGGAATTATTATAGAAGTTAAAGTCGGCCGCGGTCCCAACTGAGAAGGTGTAGTCTCAACCGATTCCGTACCAGGACATTAGAAAAGCATATTATAGCCCTACCATTGGCGATAGACGCCATATTTATATGGTCATATGATAAGTGCCTCGGGAAATAATTTATAAATCATAACCGCTAACCGCGACCTATTATTGAGAAAAGCAAATCCTGAAGGCAATACTAGTACTGCTGTTTTCTTGGTGTTTTCACAAGATCTCATACTGTTACGTACTGACAGTTTAACACCGAGAGCTCCACCAGAGTGACAGCTATCATGACTTTGCCGCGCCAAAGCCAAGACGACAAGATATTGATAATATATTGTTCGAGTTAGTGTACCAAAAAATGAGAGGCGTCGCAATTCGGTGTTGCATGTTGTACTTTAGTCAACCGCAGACGACGGAGAATTAGTAAATTGCAACCACAACTGCAGACCACTTTTAAAACATGGCCAAGATTGAATTAGTCGTTAGAGGTCGACGCTACAGTGCCTAATCTGTTCCTCGCTAATCTTTAAAAGACTTAGATTGGATTTATATGGTCGTCGCTCGTGTGAGGAGCTGCTGTTTAAGGGAAGCTGGAAACTGGAGAATCCCCAGACCCGGAAGAGGAAAATGCATATGCATATGGATACAAATGAATTGGGCCACCTAATTACCCCAGGATTAACACTGACCCCAGAGAAGATCTGTCCGGGGAGTATTCAAGAAATAGTGCGACAGTTTGACATCCCTATTCAGGCTGCAAATTTCTGAGGAGCATGCGAGAGTCCCAAACCGAGATTAGGAATTTCGTTCATCCGAATTCTGGAAGTTGTGATATACATCGATTTCAAAGTCGGCTGATCATGAGACATGCGCATAGATGAGTATTCTATAGAAATTCAATTACAACATTAGTATTCACGTCATTTCTCAGGTATATAGAGCAATATGCCTTCTTGAATATCAGGCTTGCAGGTCGCGCATTCTTCAGACTTCGCCCAAATAGTCATCTTTAAAGCGCAACATAGTCTTCATTCGAGAAATTCGTCGCGTCGTCATTATACGAGCCGATTGCAAACAATCTAGTCCTTCCCTAACTTAATTTTCTACTAGCTGGCTACCTATTTTGATATCATTTCCATATATATCATACCCGCGGGTTTATCTCTCTTCGCCCCCAAGAAACGACAAATTGAGAACGAAGATTTCTATCTTATTCCTTAAAACGTCCCTCATCGCCGCTGTCTCTTCAGCATCTCTTCCTACTTCCGACACAGACTCTGGGCGAAGTATTAATATCGATGATCACTCTTCACAATCAAACCCTCAGCCCAAATACTCCTAAGAAACCTAGTCCCAGAATCTGTAACCCTCAAAAGGCTATTTCTTGAGATTCCTATAGTCCAGAGGCTCGATCCTGGAGCTCGCGCGGTTCTCGAAGAGATGCCAGAAGGCGTGTTCAACGAGTTGGCCGTCGTATCAAGCGACAAAATTTTACGCAATACGGTCACAGGTGGCCAGGAAAGCTCTGAAAAAATACATCGGCGAGGAAGAAAATCAGAAAATACCTCGGGAAGGTCGTAGTGTTGGGCTTGTCAGATGGGATTAGTGGTACAGAAGATCGCAGTTCGCCAAGTGATATGAAGTTTTAGGTATTACAGCGTCATAGGAACCTGATATAGAAGCTTTCTTGGTGATATTAGGGTTCAAATGGTAATCTTTTGCTAACCTCGGCATGATTATAACTTGTCTCGTAAACTGGGAATTCTTTGGCCAAGTAGGTTAACTCTATCCATTACTTAAGTACTTAAGGAGTTGTCTAGATATACTTCCACGCTATACTCCAGCAGCAGTCCCTTTCTTTCTGATTATATCATCGATCGGAAGCGTTGAGTAAACTAGGCCTGTATATATACTCTGTGGTTATCGTAAGCTCAAGGGGTGCCCAGGCTCAACAAGCGGCTGGTCACAACGAGACAAGTGCCCAGCAACACAAATTACATTTTGTGTGTGGTAAAGGGCCACAACAACATTGTGGCCTGACGGGCACTCTGGGACCGAGACTAGCTCAAGGGTATACACGATATCGACGTTTATTGAATTAAGAAAAATTCTGTCGAGGTATATTTGAACCTTGCAAGGTCGGTGAACTGCGATAATACAGTCCCGGCACTAGACTAGGTGCGATAATATTTGACCGCCCAAATATCACAAACACAACACTTGATTAGATGATGGTGCCGAGACTGAGGTAAGCTGGTCTCGTTGCACTGGGTAAGCGAGACCAGGTAAACTCAGTCTCGGCACTAGACGAGGTACGTGTTGCGACCAAAAAGTAAGTAAGGTCCGAGACTGAGGTAAGCTGCCTATTTTAGCCTTTGGAAATATGCAACAACGGCAACGAGACCAACAACGGCTAGCTTCGAGACTACAACAACGGCACCGAACCGAAGTTATATTTTCGCTAATGGCCGTCGCTTTCGGGTTCGATTAGTAATATACGAAAATTAGCAATACTCAAGCTTAACTCAATTTCTGTTCCGTTATAACTTTTGATAGGCATATATGCATTAGCACAAGGATTCGCTAGATCCATACGTAGAAGCTAGAAGTAATCCTTTTATAGGTGGTGAGCACTTTATACGGTATAGTTATAATGACGCCACTATCCCGGTCGCTCAAGTGCAAATATTTGGTTCAAGAATTGATATAACACGTTACTATCGCGAACAATTTGTTCAATACAATGCTGCCAAAAGCCATACTGGCTTTTTATTTCCTAGCATCACTGGTGTTTTCGCCCATCCCTCAAATGGCTCCGGTTTAAAGCATGTTCTGAGGGAAAAGGTAGCAAATATTGACCTTATATGGGCGGGCACAGGTTAGTCTACTATTACACCTAAAGCTTCGATACTTATCCAATTAGATTGTATCTTTGTTAATATAGGGCTAAGTAATCGCTTACTTTTTTATATAGGGAAATGATTCTGGGCAAAACGGGCCTGCAGGATGACTCGGGTACCGGCACTCTGACCGTTTGGTAACGACTATAACCCTGTATAACCACTATCGTGTTACTTGCCATAGTAAGTGTGTATTACGGAATCGAAGCCTACCGCCCCAGAACGCAGTCAGCAAATGTGTGGGATACTCAACAGGCCCATTCCATCTTATCCAAATATTTCACATAATGCTTTAGGTCCTCACGATAGGCCGAGGCTCAATAAGCTCTGAATACGGATTTGTAATGTCACCGAAGCTTGGATGGAATCACAGCGGGCAGACGTGAGGGAAATTGTGCGGTCCGAGTCGGACTCTTTTCACCTAGTCGAAATGTGCCAATCGTCTCCCTTCGGCCGTTTATAAAAGGGAGATGTTTTCCTCCAAGTTTTGAAATTCTTATCCATAGACTCAAGTCACTCAGTCCTATATCAAACTTCAGCCAACACCGTATCAGCGAACGTTGTTCCGCATACTTTTATCATATATACTCTCCAGCGAATCATCCGAAACAATGGTAGCTCGGCTTACAGCTCTTTGTCTGCTCTTTGCGAAGGCTTTGGCCGTGCCTGCCCTCTCGGGTTACAGTGTCACCTGGTCCGACGAATTCGATGGACCGAAAGGTGGGTTCCCCGGTGGCGGTTGGAACCGGATTGTGACAACCCCATCAGAAAATGCCAACGATGAAGAACAATTCTACACCGAATACGCTAGCAATGGTCAGCTTTGGGGTGACGGTCAACTTTTCATTACTCCGGACAAGCGCGGCTCCAATCCGGAGTATTGGACCTCAGCGCGTTTCGAAACCACAGGGGCGTGGTACTGCCCCGCCGGGAAGGCAATGATTTTCCAGGCCGATCTACGCGGGCCCGACTTTACCGGCAACCCAGCCAACCTCCAGGGCATATGGCCTGCTTTTTGGGCCTTGGGTAACGCTTGCCGTAACGGTGGCTCATGGCCTGACTGCGGCGAATGGGATATCTTCGAAACCATAAATGATCTGGGTGACCGAAACCAAGGCGTTGTGCATTTTAAACCAACCAACGCCCCTCATGATAGCCGTAGCGGCACGGTACAATACACGGGCAGCGAATATCACACGTGGGCCATCAAAGTGGATAGGCGGAACTCCGACTGGACTCAGCAGAAGCTTATCTGGTACAAGGACGGTACAGAGTATTTTAGCGTCACCGGTGCAAGTATCGGCAACTTCCAGGTATGGGAAAAGCTGGCGTACAAGTCTTTTTACATAATTCTCAACGTGGCGGTTGGCGGCACCGGTAGCTATGGAGGAAAATGGACATCAGCGACCATTGACGGTACCGCAGCTGCCTTGAGGGTCAAGTATGTCGCTGTGTACCACTCGAACTAGTGCAGCGAAGGACTATATCTTATAGGTAAATTGGATAAAAACTAGAGCGTGTTATTTCCATCATGTAGTCAGTTATTGGTTTTATGAGTTCGGATGTTTGTTTCGGTTCATATTAGCACTCATCGTCTCCGCCCAGCTGCCAGATATATCGTCTTCCGGTTTGATTTACTAGGCACGAAAACATAGCGAGATATGTCAATTGAGCCCATATTACCTCATAACAAGCAACATCTTATCCCAAACTTTCGATTAATCTGTGATTATATCCTAAAATTATACACAAACCATCGCGAATCTTAAGATATCTCAAAAAACCAATATAAATATATCAAGAGATCAACAACGCAGTTTGTTGTGTGATATTTTGCATATCTCGCGGTCTAACTACTTCTGGTTAGACTTCCTAATCAAATCGGGTTTCGACGAGGTTAATATCTAGCCAATCCATAGCGAAGCAAATCCACAAAAATCTTGTATCAAGATACTGTGAAGCGTTTTTTATACAATACTAATTATTATTATCCCAAACGGCGTACAGTATAGCTTATAAAGAAGCCCTACGTATACCCTTTCGCGAAGCTTTTTTATTTCTTCAATCATTTCTTATGAACAGCCAGCAAAGGGAGAGGATCTGGGTTGTAGGATTATGATACATTATACGCTTGCTTGTCGGTTGGGACGGTGAATAACTAAATCTCATCTTTACGGATCTTTCTTTTTCCTCTCGTTTTCTCTACAGTTGCAATACAACCGTATTCCAACCATTGTCTAGTGCCGAGACTGCATGGTGGAATAGCAGGTGTGCATGCAACGAATTTTCTCGATTTATAGACTATCGTACAAACGCCTTAGTAAACTAGAATATAGTACACGAAGCAGATACGCAATTTGAGGAAATGAGAAAATGGAATCGAGGATGGGAAAGGGCAAAAGCTCAGCGAGCTAGATAGTATATGACAAAGAGAACTCCAACAGGAAAGAAAAAAAGAAATAGGTCAAATAGAACGCCGGTAAAATTGAAAACCATTCATTGCTGTAACCTCTTTTCAAACATTAAACGTCCATATCTCCAAGCTCAACAGACCCCGCTCCATTTGCAGAGCGGCTTCTAGGATTTCGGATTCGGTCCTTAAGATCGCGGAAGACGTCCGAAAGGTAGACCTTGGTAGAAGAGGGAGTGGGCCACTCGAAAGCGTCGGGGGATTCTGAGAAAAACCGACCACAGCTGAGCCAACAGATGAGAGCGGAAAGGCTCGGCATCAGGAGGGCCCCAACTTGGCCGATGAACAAGTAGACTTGAGCCCAATCTGTCTCGGATTCGATATTGTTCCGGATGATGATCAATTCGGTCCAGAGGATCAGAGGAAAAATACCGAATAACACAATTGGGCTGACCAGGGAGATGGTGACATATTTGGACCACCAGGGATTGAGCTCTCTCGCCGTCGCGCGGTCAACATTTGATACTTGGAAGGCGATATATATGGACTCCAGAGCCGCCGAACAGGCGATGATTGAATCAAAGACCTGCCAGACTGCAATGAATTTGTGCCAGCCGGGGCCGAGAGTTTGCCAACCAAAGAAGAAGAGTTCGAAATCGCCATAACTTTCGGGCCAAACGGTTGCCCAGGCGATCCACGATGAGACAGTGTTCAAGATTATTACACACGCGGTTCCGAGGCCTAGTAGGTAGCCGATGATGCGGGCACCGCTGGTGATGCCACCAAAGTATGCCGCTGAGAGGACGAGGTTGAAGTGCAGGAAGATCATGCAGAGGGCGTGAAGCTCTTTGGATCAGACGGCTTGATACCATTTGACTTGAGTGTAACAGCTGTAGCCCAGGAAGCCGAGGTTAGCCGGGAAGTAGCTCCCGATGCCGGAGACGTACTGCGATGGGGAAAGCATGATACTCGTGTACAGCAGCCACCGGCTCAAGGTGCTGAAGCCCTTGACCACAGTAACAGCTGACGTTTATAAAGATGTAAATTTTAAACTTCCTTTTGAGTGAAGATTGGTTCTGTTCAAAGGATGGCTTCTAATGTAGAAGTAGATTTGACTGCTGGTGGGAAAAATAAAAAGGATGTGAATTTCGTTGGATTAGAGGCCTTCCAATGGCAGTTATATATCCAAATCTTACACGATGATGGTATATTGAATAAGCAACCATCTAAGCAGCAATCTGTGACTGTGAGGGAGCGCCGGCGGGCTTGCCTAGTCAAGCCCACTCACGCTATAATGCATTCTCTTTTCAGGTATACACATCTCTCGAAGCCTTGTCTGGTCCATGTGAAAAGCAGGGATTTCCTTGAACACTGTAGAGGTATGTAAGGTGTGAGGCGTGCATACAAAATGCACTAAACAAAGGCTTAACTAGATAAAATGTTGTTTATAATATGGTTGCGAAAGTAAAACCCGGTCTTGTACCCAGGCGTAAGTAAAACCCCCCTGTCAGGTACAGTCACATCCAAAAAGTCCCGTTATTCGCGTGCACGAAACGCGCTCCCGCTATAAAAAATTAATAAAAATTAATAAAAAATGAATTATTATTCTCTATTTACCTTCCTCTTTCACATAAAAATTTTTTTAATTTTTTACCATAAATAATTATTTTTTTATTTTGTATTAAACATATGGTATCAGATATATAAAATTTAAAGATCCTATATCCTCAGATTCTTTTAAACTTTATTAACTTTTATAATAGTTTTTATTATTTTATTAAGCTTATTATAATATAAAGGCATTATATACTATCTCTATATATATAATTATATAAAAAGAGCTATTACTTTTATACTTTTTGTAAGTATTTTTACTATTTATTGAGTTATTAATATGAATAATCTTCCTACCCCTCCTTAATAAAATAGACTAAGTATAATTACTTTTAAAATAGTAGTAAAACTATAAGATTTTACTAAAGAGTATAAGAATAGTAGTTTAATTATTATAGTTTAAAAATAAAATTAGAAATATTGAAAGTATAAGCTTTTATTAAATATTATGTGAAAAGAACTTAAGATATAAGGTCTATATATATACAAGGTTTTTTAAAAACTAAGAATTATAGAAGTAAATAGAAAGATTAGAATAGAATTTTTTAGTAACTATCTTAACTAGAATAATACTTAATGGGGAGAGGTTATTTAGACTAATAAATTATTATTTAAAGTAGGAAAACTAGCTGGTATATAGTAGACTCTTTGGGAGGTAGGTAAAGAATTAGACTTTATTAATATTTAATAAATCTACTACTCTAATAGATTTTTGGTAATAGTGTGGGTAGTAGTTTTAAAGGATATAAAGGTTTATTCTTCTGGTATTCTGTAAATTTTTAAATTTATACTAAAATTAAAGAGGGGATTCTAGGGATTGCTGATATTTTATAAAGATGGTAGAATAAATAAAGAAAAGTATTATCAAATTTTTCAAAACTATCTATTATTCTTTTATAATTGTAAGTGATAACGTAATAGGCTTACGCCGGATCAGTCCATGCCTCCCTATAAATAGGGGGCATGATATATTATCTTCTAGATTATAGAGATCATTAGTAGAATATTAACTATATAAATATAGGTTTATATATAATTTAGTAATCTCTTATTTATATAAGTAAACTATTATATATTATATGTTATTAGTATAACTTCTATCTTTTTAAAAAAGTTTCTATATACTACTTATATATTTATATAATCTTTATAGTTTAGTTGTATTAATTTTTAAGCTATATTATTTAATTAGAGGTTTACTACTATATCTGTATATATATATAGCTAAAACTATATAATTATATTAATCTTTTTTTTAAAATATAAGTTTAATATTAATAATAATAACTATTATAATTAATATAAATAAATTATTCTATTTCTATATTTTTAAATAAAGAGAGGTTATATTTTTATAAATTTTATTAGAGATTTACTTGTATAATCTCTAACTAATATCTTTAAATTTATAGAAGGTACTTTTAAAGGTGAATTTTTTATTTCTTTAAAGTTATCTAGTAAGCTTATAAATACTTTAAATATTGTTATTTCTAATAAAGTAGTAGAGTTTTACTCTCTTATATTAAAGAACTAATATAGGATTATTATTTCTATTATTAAATAATATATTTAGTAATTTATATATAAAAATATCTAATTATCTCTTTTTAAACTTATATCTATAGATATGATTTAGTTTATTTACTAATATTTTAAATTAGATAATCATATAATTATAAGTATATTTAAAATTTATCTTAACTATATAAATATTAAAATTAAAAATATTAATACTTATATAAATATATAAAAGTATTTTAAAAATATAATAAAGATCTAGAAAAAATACTATAAAATTATTACTAAAGAGTTTAGTTATTCTATCTTTATAAATATAATATTAAATACTTTTTATATCTTTAAAAATATAACTATTAAGATATTCTCTTAACTATTTATTATTATTATATAATTAGAGAGTTAGGATTAAATTTTTAATACTTTTAAAACATAAATATTTTATAACTTACTTATAGAAAAAAATATTAAAAATATTTAAAAAAAATCTATAAGGACTAAAATAAAAATAAGTAATTAAGATTAAAATAAATAAATAAATATTATAGCTATAGTAACAGTTAGTAATAAAAATAAAAAGAAATATAAACATACTATAGATTTAAATATATATTATAATTTAAATTATATTAATAAGAGAAGTTATATTAACTCTACTATATAAAATTTAAATAAAAATAATTATATAATTACTAAAATAAAAAATAAAATTTTTAAATTTAATTTATATCTATATTATAATAAAACTAACTATTCTAAGAATAAATACTAGTAAAAGTATAAGTATTTAAAACTATAAAGTTTTAAAAATAAGATTAAAATTTTAACTTATATTATTATACTTATACTATATAATATATATACTTCTTATATTATAGGCATAACTTATAAATTATAAGATAATATCTATCTAAAGTTATAATATTTTAATTTAAAAATAAGTAATAATATCTATAAAATAAAGAATTTATTTATTAAAAGTATATATATACTATTTATTAAAAAAAAAAAATTAAACTAAGAGATAACTTTATAATACTAATAATAAAGTATAATATTATTATTATAAAAATATTTTTTTATTACTTAAAATTATAAAATATACTTTATATATTATAAATAATATTAAATCTCTATTTAATTAAGAAATTAATAAATAAAAGTATAAGTATATTATTTAAATTAAATAAAGTAAGTATATAAAAGAAAGATTTTATAATAATTAAATTAATCTTTAATAATAATATAGGCTTTTATATACTAAAAAGTATAAGTAAATTTAATAAAGATAAAACTAAAAATAGTATTTTTATTTTTAAAACTATAATATTAGTAATATTATTAAAATTATTAAATTTAATACCTTCTAAACCTATAATTAAAATAATAAAGATATTATATTAGTATAAAAAGTTAAGCTATATAAAGTAGTAAATAGTTTATAAGATTATAACTTAAACTAAAATAAAAATATTTTTATAAAAGTAAAGTAATTTATTTTATAAGTTATACTATTTTAAAAAAAATATTATTTACTATAATATAAATAATAATATTATTAAAAAGATATAACTTTTTAAATATATTTATATAAATATAGTAGAATTATTTAATATAATCTTTCTATATTATTATTATCTTAATCTTATAAATAAGTTATATAAATAAGTAAAATATATACTTATAATTATAGATAAAGTTATATATATAAAATAAATATAATTCTTTATATAAAGAAGTAAATATTAAATATAATTTATTTAATTTATTATATTAATAAAAGATAAATTAAAAACTAATTTTAAAGTTATAAGTATATAACTTAATAATATAAAAGAGTTTTTATAACTAAAAATTTAAGAGTTTTATTTTAAATATAATATAGAGATTAAACTTTTAATTTTATATATATATAAGTAGAATAGAATTATAAAATATATTATAAAAATATTATAAGAACTTATTACTATAATACTTATTAAATTAGAATTACTAAAAATATTTTAACCTAAAGTTTTATTTATAGTTTATATTATTAGTAATAAATTATTAATATTAAATATAATATTTATTTCTTTTTATAAATAATTTATTAGTTTATCTATAAATTATAATTATTTATATTTATTTAATTATTTAGTATATATTATAATCTTTAAAGAGTGTTAAAAGAAATTTTTTAGTTAGTATAAAATATAGAAAAATATATTTTTAGGTTATACTATAAGTTTTAAGTAGTACTATATATAGAATCTTTTTAAGTATATTATTTTAATTGTATGAGATATTATATTTCTAGAAAGTTTTATATTTATAAGAAAAGATTTTAATAGTTGCTTTTTTAATAAAATATATTAAAAGAAATTATAAATTAATTTAGTTTTATTAGTACTAATATTCTTTAATTTTAAAGATATTATATTTATTAAATTACTAAATAAGAAAAAGCTTTATAACTGAATGAATAAGTATATTAGTACTTTCTTATTAGAAAGATTTATATTAAAATAATTAAGCTTTTTTATTTATATTAATAATCCTATGTTTTATATTAAAGATTAATTTAAGATTAGTGAGTAAACTATATTATTTATAGTAAGAATTATAGATGAGAAAGCTATTTTATAATATAGTAGTAGATTTTAAAAAATAGAAGTAATAAATAAAATATTAAGAAATTTTTATAAATTTATTATTATATAAACTATATATATTATTATTATTTAAAGACTTAAAATTAAATACTTTTAAGATTATATTATATATAACATATTCCACCGGAAAGCAAGACACACCAGGAAGCAAAATACAAAATTTCAAGTTTCAAAAAATTATTATAAATTTAGTTTTTAACTAAAACTCTTAAAAATTTTATATAAATTAGAAAATAATAAATAGATTATCATAATAAATTTTCAATACTTTTCATTAATCATTCAAATTAATATTATTTTTTTTATATTAAAATTTAGTATTTTTTATATTGTTTATATTATTAATAAACTAAAACTATAACTAAATTTTAGTATTATATTAATATTTAATTTATTACTATTTTAATTATTACTACTATCTCTTATATACTTATTTATATAATATTATATCTTTAACTATTACTATAATTAATAATAATTATAGCTAAATAATTTTAATTTTATTATTAATATAATTATCTTTTATACTAATTATAAATTAATAAAAAAACTTTTAAGTAAGATATTATATTTATTATATATAATTATAATAATAAAATATATTTATTTATATATATAATTATAATAACATATAGTATATTATATACTTTACTAGTAGTAAAAATAAATAATAGAAAAAATAGCCAAATAACTATATATACCTATTAACTAGCTATATTACTAGAAAATAAAAAAGTACTAGTAAAATAAATAATTTAATTATATAGTTAGAAGTTCCTTCTATATATAGATATAATATATTATATAACTATTAAACTAATAAGATAAGAACTAAATATTAATTAAATAAACTAATTTCTAACTTAATATCTAGAGTTATATTCTACTTATACTTAAATACTAGATAATATCTAAGTTAAAACTAATAATTTAGTTTCTATTAATCAATTCTACTAGTTATATCTAGAGATTAAATTAAAAAATAATATTATTAAAGCTATAATATATAATATAGATAAAAAGAAATTTATAATAAATAATATATAATCTTTAACTACTAAAGTAGTATTATTAATTTAAGTTAAAAGTTAATTTATTAAAAAATATAGTAACTAAGAATTTATTATTATTATTAAATATATTAATACCTATAATATTACTTTTTTACTATTTATTATCTTTAAAGATATTTATTATTAATTTAATTAGTATACTAATAATATAAATTTAATAAAGAACTAGCTATTTATAATATTACTTAATAGGTAGTTTAATAGTGAGTTTAGTATTCAATAATTAAAAAGATTATTTAAATTATTAACTAAAACTAGTAATAACTATACACATATACTACTATTAAACAAATATATAAGTTATATTAGTATAGAGTTTATTAATTTTTATATTTAAAAGAATATAATTATATTATATTTATTAATATATAGTATATATTATTTATAATTATTAAATATTAATTTTAATTTAGTATATAATATATAATATTAAAATACTATAAATTATATTTTATATAATAACCTAACTAGAATTAATAAGTAGCTATTTATTAAATTATTAGTAGAAGCTAAAAAAAATATAATAAGTTAAGACTTAATTAAGTTAGCCTAATAATATATAGAATTAATACTATATAACTTAGAGAAAGTCTTATCTAAACTATAATATAATAAGGCTATATAAATTAATTTTTTTTTTACTACTAATATTACTACTATTATTATTATTAATATTATTACTACTATTATTACTAGTACTATTATTAGTACTACTACTAATAAAATATTAGTCTAATTATAATTTATTTATAGATTTATTAATAATATTCTTATATATATTAGCTATCTACTTACTTCACTAATTATCGATTATATTAAAAAGTTAGGTAGAGTAATAGAGAGAGTAATAAGTAAAATAATTCTTTTATAAAAAACTAATACTTAGCTTTAAGTTATAAATAAGAAGATCTCTTAGTATAAGTATAATAAACTAAGATTTACTAGTATTTATATTTTAAATAACTAGGAGCTTAGTAGGCTATAGTAGGATAAGAATATAAAACTAAGAGTTTAAAAGGTAGCTAGTAAGATATAATTAAAAAAAAGCTATAATTACTCTTATAGTAGTAGTAATAATAGAAATTATAGTAGTATTAGGTATTTTAAAAATTATTTTTAAAAAAATATTAGTAGTAAAAATATAACAATTATTATTAATACTTATATTAATATTAATAATAGTTCTAAAAATTCTAAAGATTCTAAGAAAAGTTTAGAAGATAATTTAAAAAATAGTAGTTATATAAATATATAAATAATTAATATATATATTTTTTTAGTTTTTTTAGATAAGGAGGAGGGAGATAAAAAAAATTAAGTAAATATTAGCATAATACTAAAATTTAATTATAATTTTAATTTATTAATAATATAAACAATATAAAAAACACTAAATTTTAATATAAAAAAAATAATATTAATTTAAACAATTAATAAAAAATATTAAAAATTTACTACAATAATCTATTTATTATTTTCTAATTTATATAAAATTTTTAAAAATTTTAATTAAAAACTAAATTTATAACAATTTTTTAAAACTCAAAATTTCGTATCTCGCTTCCCAGTATATCTCGCTTCCTGGTGGAACACATTATATTAATAAATAATATAGTTATTGATTTTAATTTATTTTAATTTTATAAGAAAGTTATAGTTTTAATTAAAGTAAAAAATTAATTTAAAATTATAAAGAAAGAAATTAGTTTATTATATGAAAATGGTATTTAAATTGAGTTTGTAGAGTTATTTGAGAAAATAAAACTTATAAGTATATATTAGATATTTATTTATAAGTATATAAAATTTAGTATCTTATATAAGGTATGGTTAGTAATAAAGAGATATGAGTAGAAATTTGGTATTTACTATATTAAGATTTATATATTAGTGGTAAATTTATAAATAATATGTATATTATTAGTATTTATTATAGTTATAGATTTAGAGATTTATTAATTAGATGTTAAAATAGCTTTTTTTAATATTATTTTACTAATTATAGAGAGGGTTATTATTACTATATTAAAAGGTTATATAGTTTTTAAAAAAATAAAAATATTATTATTATTTAAATTTTTATATAGATTAAAATATATTACGAGATAGTAGCAATTGCCAGGTATTGTGGATGACTGTTAGCTATCGTGGGCGACTGAAATGCAATATTAATAATATAGTTATAGTTTTATAGATACTTTATGTAGATAAAGCTTATAATATATAGAATAAAGATGATATATTAAAATAGAAGGCCTCTGATAATGGCCTTTTTTAAGAGAATATGAGTCTTCTTTTCTTTTATATATAAACTCTTATGTTAGTAATGATAGAGATTGGCATTAGATAATTTGAATATATATATATATATAAAAGTATATTATAGATTTCTATGAGTATCTTTAAATAAAAACAAATTTTATTATTCTTTTATATTTTATTTAGTTATTTAAATATTTATAGTCTATTATAGTATATATCTTATTAATATATATTAATACCTATTATTATAAATATTTTTTAAACTCTTAATAAAGTAGAATATACTTAATTAAATATTAAGTAATAAGTATAATATTAGTGTGAGTTTATAACTTATTAAATAGCTTAATAAATTGTATAAATATAAGTTATAATTAGTTTAAATTAATAAACCTTATAGAATCTTAATAAAAGCTAATATAATTTAGTTATACTAAGTTATATTTATATATTTATGCCTTTTCTTAAATTACTATAATAAGTTATAATAATAAAGCTATAAACTTAAATTAAAATTTTAATAAATTTAATTAAATCTCTTATAAAAAGAAAGAAAAGAAAAACTCTAGTTAAATAGCTATAAGTACTTTTAAAAGACTATAAATAATATATAGAGTAATTTACTTATTTATATAAGTTATTAGAAGTTTTTAAAAAAAAGAAGATATTAACTAATACTTTTTTATATTAATTTTATCTATATTTTACTACTAACTTAATATTATTTAAAAATAATTAATATAAAATGGACTATACTCTAATATTATTTAGAAATATAGTAAGAGATTAAATATAATTTTTTATAATAAGATAAATAAAAGTTAAAATATTAAAAGAAAGTAAGATCTTCAAAAAATTAGTTATATAAAATAAATTTAAAAAAGTAATATATATATACTAAAATATTATTAATAAAAAAGAATATATTATAAATTTAATTTTTAAAATATAGTAAAATATTAAGAAAATATCTAATTATATAATTTAGTTTATAATATATTATAATAAGTTATTAATATAGTATAAGAGTATTTTAATAACTATTTATTTTAAAAAACTTAAATTTAATTTATAAAAAATCCTATTTAGCTTATAAGAAATTAAATTAAATAAGTCTAAATTAGTTTTAATTATAGCTTAATAAGTATTAAAATATAAAAGTTTAGTTAATAATTATATAAGATATTATAAATTAATTAATTATATTACTACTTAAGTAATTAATTCAACCACAATAATATATATTATAGTAAACAACTCTAATATAATATAAATCAATTTTATCAAAAAACTATTAAAAATTAAAAAATAATAATAAATAAAAAAGAAGTTTTATTTAAAATATAAAAAAAATAAATATTTTATAAAAGACTATAAAAATATTTTTAATTCTTATTTATTTAAGAAATAAACTAGGAAGAAACTTTAGATCATAATAAATATTAAAGACTAAAGAAACTCTTAATTTATAATAACTAATTAATTAAAAAAAACCTAAAAGTAATAAAAATTTAATTATTTTAAAAAAGAGGTAATTATATTTATTTATTAGATATATTTATAATAGTTGTTATAAACTACCTTTAATTTTTTTAAGACTTCTTAAATTATTTTATTTTAATAGTATGATTAAGATGGAATAATTAAAAGATAAAAGTGAAGACTTTAATAGATAATAAAGTCCTATCTTATTTTATAATTTTAAAACTTGTTAAAAAGTATTATTTACTTGTATTATAGCTTAAAAAATTAATTTATTTAGAATCTATTAATAAAACTTCTATATTATCCTATAGTATATTGATGATTACTAAGTTACTTGTAACGGTAAATAATGTACGGTTTTAAGCATATATATACCGTATTCTCTGCCTTTCTGTAATCACTATTTTGGCACATATAACACAATTGTTTTTGAACTATTATATGTTATTAGCACAAAATCTCTATATAAGTTAATAGTAGTAGAGTGAGAGTTTAAATTATAGAGTATATATATTAAATAGATTTTATATAGTATAGAGTATATAGCGCGTTATTAAGGTATGTAGCATATAGCATAATACACAGGTATATTAGTGTCTAATATATACATAATACTAGTATGTTATATAAAGATTACAAAAAATATAAGCTATTTTTTGGAATCATTGTTTTAGAATGTGGTATCCTATTAAAATATTACTTTACCTCTATATATACACTAGTACTAAGATACACTACTAAAAATATATATACAAGATTTATACACTATATCAAGTATATAGCATAATATAAGACATACTACATAATATATACTAATTCTTAAACAAGTAAATTAAATATAGTATATAATATATGCAGTATATAATAAGAAAAGTATAACTAATTATAATATGTAGTACATAACATATAGCATAAGGTATATAGTATATAGCACACAGCACATAGTACGACATATATTAAATTAAGGCGAACACAAAAAGTATATACATATATTTTACATATATAAAATGTATAGAGTACATTATAAAAGAGTAGTTGGGATATAATAATAAATAATATATAGTTTTAAGTATATATATACTATATTCTCTGCCTCTCTGTAATCACTATTTTAGCACATATAACGCAGTCGTTTTTGAACCATTACATTACTAAATATGTTAATATAAAATTATTTGAAATATATTATTTTTAATATAATAAATATTAAGTTATTTAATATTATATTAAATTTTAGCTAGTTATAAAAACATAATTTTAATATAAACTAATTTTTAAAATAACTTATATTTAAATAAACTAAATTAATAACTATTACTATAATCAATATAATATTATTAAAAGAATTTAAAAAAAAACTAGAAAATAAAACCTAAGTTATTAACTGTAACAGTAAATAATGTACGGTTTTAAGCATATATATACCATATTCTCTACCTCTCTATAATCACTATTTTGGCATATATAACGCAGTCATTTTTAAACTATTATACATTATCAATATAAAATCTCTATATAAGCTAGTAATAATAAAATAAAAGTTCAAATTATAAAATATATATGTTAAACAGATTTTATATAGTATAAAGTATGTAGTATATTACTAAAGTATATAATACATAATATAGTATATAGGTATATCAGTATCTAATATATATATAGTACTAGTACACTATATAAAGATTATAAAAAGTATAAGTTATTTTTTAAAATCACTATTCTAGAGTATAACATCTTACTAGAATATTACTTTACCTTTATATATATACTAATACTGGGATATACTACTAAAAATATATATATAAGATTTATACACTATATTAAGTACATAATACAATATAAGATATACTATATAGTACATACTAGTTCTTAAATAAATAAATTAAATATAGTATATAGTATATATAGTATATAATAAGAAAAATATAATTAATTATAGTATATAATATATAGCGCATAATATAAGGTACATAGTATATAACACATAGTATATAGTACGATATATATTAAGTCAAAACAAATATAAAAAGTGTATATATGTATTTTATATATATAAGATATATAAAATATATTATAAGAGAGTAGTTAGAATATAATAATAAATAATATACAATTTTAAGCGTATATATACTATATTCTCTACCTTTCTGTAATCACTATTTTAGCACGTATAACGCAGTCGTTTTTGAACCGTTACATTAACCTAATCAAACTAATATAAAGCATATTAAAACCTTATAAATTTCTAATAAAAGTCCCTAAAAAATATTAAAACTTCTTAGCTCTATTTACTAAAAAAAAAGCTAATAAATTATTAAAATATAATAAATAAGATTATTTAATACTTCTCAAGCTAAAATAAACACTACTATTTAGACTAGTCTATAGATTATCCCCAGATAAAAATAAAATGTTATAAAAATATTTAGTTAAAATAAGAAATAAAAGATTTATATAACCCTTCTTATTACTTATTAGCATATTTATCTTATTTATAAAAAAAAAGAATAATAGTCTAAGACTTTGTATAGATTACTATAATTTAAATAATATAACTATAAAAAATTAATATCCTCTACCAAAAATAAATAGATTAGTTAATATGCTTTAAAATATAATAGTATTTATTAAGATAAATTTAAAAAATATCTATAACTTAGTATATATAATAAGAAAAAATAAATAAAAAATTATCTTCTATACTTTATATAAACTATTTAAATATTTAGTAATATTATTTAGTCTTACTAATATATTTACTTTATTTTAAATATTAGTTAATAAAATTTTATAAGATTATAAAGGCCATTTTATAATAATATACTTTAACAATATACTTATTTATTTAAGAAATTTTAAAAAATATTATTTATATATTAAAAAAATACTAAAAAAATTAAAAAATATATTTTTATATATTAAAAAAGAAAAATATAACTTTTATAAAATAAAAGTAAACTTTTTAAATTTTAATATATTAACTTATAACTTCTTAATAGAAAAGAAGAAAGTAATAGTTATAAAGAATTAGTTTATACTATAAAAAGTTAAATAGCTATAAAGATTTTTAAAATTTATTAATTTTTATAAAAAGTTTATCCTTTAATATAGTATAATATTAACCTTCTTATTAAATCTTATTTAAAAAGAATAAAAGTAAATATAGATTAATAAAATATAAGATATATTTAAATATTTAAAAAAAATATTTATAAATAGGATAAAAAGAATATTTAAATATTTTTATCTTAACTTATTAACTTATATAGAAATTAATATATTAGAAGTTAATATAAGAATATACTTATTATAATAATATAAAGATAATTAATAATATTTAATCTTTTTCTATAATAAAAAGATAATATTAGTAAAAAAAAATTATTTTATTTTTAACTAAGAACTCCTGATAATTATTAAATTATTATAAAAATAGTTATTATACTTTAAGGAAACTTAATTCTAAATAGTAATTTATAGTAATTATAAAAGTCTTATATATTTTATTATATTAAAATAACTTAACTTAAAACAAGCCTACTAAATAGAGAAACTAATAAAACTTAACTTTAAAATCTAATACCACTTAGAAATAAAAAACATAATAATAAATACTCTTTTAAAATGTTTTAATTATAAATAAATAAAAAAAGAAGAGGATTTATCTCCCCTATTATTAAAAAAAAACTAATTAATTATAATTATTCAAGAACTTATAATAAGAACTATTATATAGATTATTATAATCTTTATATCTATAATAAATAAAATTATAAATTAATATATTAAAAATACTAAGATTATAAAAATAATAGATAACTTATAATAAAATAAGATAGAGTATATTAGAAAATACTATATAAAAAAAAATAATATACTTATATTTTAAAAATATTTAATTATTTTTAATAATCTTAAATTAAGAAAATAAATTATAAAAATAATATACAATTTATTATTAACTAATTATTTTAATAAAATTAAAATCTTAAAATTATTTAATAAAAATTATTATTTTCTAAGATATACTACTTTTATTTACTAATATATATTAAGATATAATATATATTAATAAAATAAAATAATATAACGTATTCCACCAGGAAGTAAGATACACTGGGAAGCGAGATACAAAATTTCGAGTTTTAAAAAATTATTATAAATTTAATTTTTAATTAAAACTTTTAAAAATTTTATATAAATTAAAAAATAGTGAATAGATTATTATAGTAAATTTTCAATATTTTTTATTAATTATTTAAATTAATATTATTTTTTTTATATTGAAATTTAGTGTTTTTTATATTGTTTATATTATTAATAAATTAAAATTATAACTAAATTTTAGTGTTATACTAATATTTATCTAATTTTCTTTACTTTTTCTCTTCTTATCTAAAAAAATTAAAAAAATATATATATTAATTATTTATATGTTTATATAGTTATTATTTTTTAAATTGTTTTTTAAATTTTCTTTAGAATCTTTAGAATTTTTAGAATTATTATTAATATTAATATAGGTATTAATAATAATTATTATATTTTTGCTATTAGTATCTTTTTGAAAATAATCTTTAGAGTATTTAATATTATTATAATCTTTATTATTACTATTGTTATAAGGGTGATTGTGGCTTCTTCTTGGTTATATTTTACTAACTATTTTTTAAGCTCTTAGTTTTATATTTTTATTTTATTATAATTTATTAAGCTTCTGATTATTTAAAATATGAATATTAATAAGTTTTAGTTTATTATATTTATATTGAGAAACCTTCTTATTTATAATTTAAAATTAAATATTGATTTCTTGTAAGAAAATTGTTTTATTTATTATTTTTTTTATTATTTTATCTAGCTTCTTAATATAGTTAATAGTTAGTAAAGTAAATAGATAGTTAATATGTGTAAGGATATTATTAATAAATTTATAAATAGACTGTAGTTAGGCTAATATTTTACTAGTAGTGGTACTAGTAGTAGTACTAGTAGTAGTAGTGGTAGTGATATTAGTAGTAGTAGTAATGGTGGTATTGGTGGTAAGGAGAAGATTAGTTTATATAATTTTATTATATTGTAGTTTAAATAAAACCTTCTTTGGGTTGTATAGTATTAATCTTATGTATTGTTAAACTGATTTAATTAGGTTTTAATTTATTATATTTTCTTTAACTTTTACTAGTAACTTAATAAATAATTACTTATTAATCTTAGTTAGGTTATTATGTAAGGTATAATTTATAATATTTTAATATTGTGTATTATATATTAAATTAAAATTAATATTTAATGATTATAAATAATGTGTACTATATATTAGTAAATATAATATAATTATATTTTTTTAAATATAAAAATTAATAAACTCTATATTAATATAACTTATATATTTATCTAATAGTAGTATATATGTATGGTTATTGTTGATTTTAGTTAATAGTTTAAATAGTCTTTTTAATTATTGAATATTGAGTTTATTGTTAGATTACTTATTAGGTAATATTGTAAATAATTAGTTCTTTATTAAATTTATATTATTAATATATTAATTAAATTAATGATAAGTATCTTTAAAGATAATAAATAATGGGAGAGTAATATTATAGGTGTTGATATATTTAATAATAGTAATAGATTTCTGGTTATTATATTTTTTAATAAATTAATTTTTAGTTTAAGTTAGTAGTACTACTTTAATAATTGAAAACTATATATTATTTATTATAAATCTTTTTTTATTTATGTTATATATTGTAGCTTTAATAATATTATTTTTTAGTTTAGTTTTTAAATATAACTAGTAGAATTAGTTAATAAAAACTAGGTTATTAGTTTTAGCCTAGGTATTATTTAGTGCCTAAATATAGGTAAAATATAGCTCTAGATATTAAATTAAAAATTAATTTATTTAATTAATATCTAGTTTTTATTCTACTAGTTTAATAGTTATATGGTATATTATATTTATATGTGGAGGGAACTTCTAGTTATATAATTAAACTACTTATTTTATTAGTATTTTTTTACTTTCTAGTAGTATAACTAGTTAATAAGTGTGTGTAATTATTTAGTTATTTTTTTTATTATTTATTTTTGCTACTAGTGAGGTATATAGTATGTTATATATTATTGTAGTTATGTATATAAATGGGTATATTTTATTATTATAATTGTATATAATAAATATAATATCTTATTTAAAAATTTTTTTATTAATTTGTAATTAGTATAAAGGATAATTATATTAATAATAAGATTAAAATTACTTAGTTATAATTATTATTAGTTATAGTAGTAATTAAAAATATAGTGTTATATAAATAAGTATATAAGGGGTGGTAGTAATGATTAAAATAATAATAAATTAAATATTAGTATAGTATTGAAATTTAGTTATAGTTTTAGTTTATTAATAATATAAATAATATAAAAAATATTAAATTTTGATATAAAAAAAATAATATTAATTTAAATAATTAATGAAAAGTATTAAAAATTTATTATGATAATTTATTTACTATTTTCTAATTTATATAAAATTTTTAAAAGTTTTGGTTAAAAACTAAATTTATAACAATTTTTTGAAACTCGAAATTTTGTGTCTTGCTTCCCGGTGTGTCTCGCTTCCCGGTGGAATACGTTAAGTTTAGAAGACTAATAAACTACTATTTTTAAAACTTTTAATAAAGCTTTAAAAGTTAATATCCTTTAATTTTATTACTAAACTACTACTTTTTAAAAACTTTTTCTTAAGAGAAAGCTTATTAAAATTTAATATAATATTAATTATAATCAATTAATTCTTAAAGTATACCTACTTTATTTTATATACTAAAGAATTAATAACTAAAGAACTAATAAAACTTTATATAAAATACTTAATAAAAAAAGAAATATTAAAAAACTTTATCTTAAACTAAAGAAAGTAATTTATTATAAAGTTTATAAAAGTATTATATAAAATAGTAAAAATTATAAATTAATAGAATATAGCTTATTATTTTAAAATAAATAATTAAATAAAATAAGTTAATACTATTTTAGAATAATATCTTTATAATTTTTATAATTACTCTTAAAATAATTAAATATTAATACTACTATTAATAATATTTATATATAATAATACTTATTAAGTAATTATTAAGATATTATTTTTTAAAATAAAATATAGTTATAAAGCTTATTATAATATAATATAAAAAATAATAATAAAAATATTAACTACTATAAAAAAACTAGAATATCTCTTAAAATTATATAAAATATATTAAATTAAAATTCTATAAATATAAAATAATTAAGTAAAATAAGTTAATAAATTATAAAAAAACTTATTAAAATATAAAATAAAATAAAAGATTCTACTTTCTAATTATAATATTAAAATAAAGTAGCTAAGTAAGAAGTTAAAAGCTAAATTTTTAAAATTATATAAAATTATAAAAACTATAAAATCCTAAATCTACAAGTTATAATTACTATCTTTAATAAGAAATTATAATATATTTTATATTTTACTTTTAAAACTATATATTACTAATAATATTCACCCTAAACTACTAAAACTAGCAAGTATTAAAATAAAGAAGTATAAAAAATAAAAAATAAAGAAAATATTAATTAAAAGATTATAAAAAAAAAAACCTAAATTAAAATACTAAACCAAATTTTTCTTAATTAAGTAAAAGAATTAATTAGAAGTTAATAATTTATAAAAACTTAAGAAAAACCTATATAATATAAAAAAAGTAATAAAAAAATTTTACAAAATAGTAAACTTATATAAGTAAATTTTTTTCTATTTTCTACAAATTAAATAAAATTAAAACCTAAATATATAAAGAACTACAAAACTATTAGATATACTCTAAACTAATAGAAACTTACATAACTAACTAAAAAAAAATATCCAAAATTACCATTAACTAATCAAATATAAAAAAAAACAAAAGAAATCCCTCATAAAACACCACACAATTAAAACTAAGAACTTACAATCAAACCCCTAAGCTAAACTATACTACTAAGTATAGTAGTAGTTACTATTATAGCTTATTAACTTTTAATAAATATAATTAGATAAGATAGCCCTTAAAGTATTATAAATTATAATAGAGAATACTATAATTATAAAAGCCATAATAACAAAAGTAATAGGCAAAGTAGGTAAGATAAATAAAATAAGTAAAATAAAAATAAATAATATAATAAAAATTATAAAAATAAAATTTACCTTAAAAATACTTAATTTATCCAAAATATTATTTATAATTAATATAGTTAAAGACCTACTAATACTTTAAAGTAAATTCTCTAAGTTAATATATACTAATATCTTACTTAATATTATAAAAATAACTAAAAAACTTTTAATACTTTAAAGAATAATCTCTAAAATAAAAATTTAAATAATATAAGAATATAGTCTAATAAACTTTAAAATAATTAATATAACTTCTAATAAAATTATAGTAATAATAAGTATTATATTAATAAAAGTTATAATTATATTATTTAAAAAAAAAGAATAATACTTAAAAAACTAATATTTATTAACTAAATATTAAATATTAATACCTATAAGTATATAAAAAATTAATTAAAGTAAACTATTAATTAAAATTCATAAAAATAAACTTTTTATAATATATTAAAATACTATAATAAAAAAGATTATAATAAATCTAATTTTAGTATTAAAACCATATTTATAAAAATACTTTTACCTTATATATCTACTATACTTAATATTATTATCAGTATAATAAATAAAATTATTTTAATAATAAATAATATATAGCTATATTAGCAGACTATTAAAATTAATAATAGTAAGTTTAATTATATTAAGTAAGCAATTAAAGGCCATAATAACACAAAACATAGTAACTAAAGAGAGAGAACAAAAACTTTATATTTTTTAAAATTTTTTAAATTTTTAAATATTTTTTTAAACTTTTTAAGATTATTAAGTTATACTAAGACTAAGTAAAGTATAAAAACTTTTTTTTTTATATTTTCTAATTTTAAAAATATTTATATTTAAATTTATATTAAGAGTAGATAACTAATATTATAATATATTAAAATAATTAAGAAAATAGATTTTTTATTTAATTAGCTAAAATTATATATATTAATAAAATTTAAAAAAAAAAAAAGTTTATATTTTTTAAAAAGGGAAAATAATAAAGTATAATATATAAAAAGATATTAAATATCTTTATTTATAAAATATTTTCTTTATTTATTAATATAAAATATTATAATATTTTATATCTCTATACTAAAAAAATTTATAAAATTTTATATATAAATAAAAAAATAATTAGCTATTTACTAGTATAAACTATACTAATAAATAATAGTAGATTATATAGAGTAAATATTATTAATAAAAAAAATAAGATAAAAATCTTTATCTTATAATAAAAGTAAGAAAATTAAAAAGATTAGTTTTAATATTTTATAAAAGAGATATCCTTTTTATAAATCTTAATTAAAGCTATAAATTCTATAAGCTAAAAAAACTATAAAAGGAATATTTTATAAAAATACTTAATTTAAAATAAATACCTATAATAAAGAAAGCTAAAAATAAATAATATTATAATATAAGATATTAGATATAATATAAAATTTTATTCTCTTTATTTAATAAAAAATATATTATATAACTAAATTACTATAATACTAATTAAAATAACTAATTAAAAGAAGATTTAATATTATATATTATTAAAGTTTAGTTAAATTATAATACTATAAAATTAGCTATAATTAAGTTAAATAACTTCTTTTAATTAATTAAACTTAATTATATAGTATTAAAATAATTAATAAATATATAAAAAACTTGTAGAAAATTTTATCTTATAAAAGAAGAATATTATAAGATAGTAGTAATTACTAAATATTATAGATAATTATTAGCTACTATAAGTAATTAAAATATAATATTAATAATATAGTTATAGTTTTATAAATATTTTATATAAATAAAACTTATAATATATAAAATAAAGATAATATATTAAAATAGGAGGCTTCTAATAATAATCTTTTTTAAAAAAGTATAAGCCTCCTCTTCTCTTATATATAAACCCTTATATTAGTAATAATAGAGATTAATACTAGATAATTTAAATATATATATATATATAAAAGCATACTGTAGGTCCCTACGAGCACCCCTAAACAGAGACGAGCTTCACCGTCCCTTTACAAAATAAGTATTTTATTTGTGGAATAATAATTTTAGTTATATATTTATAAGTAAAGACTTTTTATTTAAAATAAAAAGAAGTGTTATAGATAAATATTTTTATATTATAAATAGTATAATAATTATTATATATATAGATAATTTCTTTATTTTTATTAAAAATATAAGAATAATTTAGTAGATTAAGGTAGTACTTATGAAAAAGTATAAAATTAAGGATATAAATAAAGTAAAGTACTTTTTAAAGTTATAAATTATTTATAATTATATTTATAAAATATTATAAATTAATTAAAAGAAGTATTATAAAAGTATTCTAGATTAATTTAATATACTAAATAAATAATTAAGAAATATTTTTATAAATCTTAGTATATAACTTTTAAAAAATATAATTTAATTATTACTAAAAGAGAAAAAAGTATAAATTTATTATAATATATTAGATTTTTTAATATATATTATATAAGATTATTATATTAATTTAATATATATAGTTATAAAATTAAAATAATATTTTAATATATTTATAGAAGAATATTAAAAAATAATTATATAAGTATATAAGTATTTATTAGTAATATATTATTATAATTTATATTATAATATAAATAGTTTATTAGAAGATTAATTATTTTTATTATTAAAAGATTATAATAATATAAATTAGATATAAATATATAGATTAAAAGATATAATTTATAAATTAATTTTAGAATATATATTCTATATAGTAGGTAGTATAATATTATAGTTTAGTAAATTATAAAATATTATAATAAAATTTTTAATTAAAATAAAAGTAATTATATTAAACTATATAAATACTAAGAATATATAGTTATGAAAGTTATTAGAATTAGTATTAATAAAGTTTTTATTAAATATAATAATATCTTTATAGTTAATTATACTTTATATAGATAATATTACTATTATAATTATAAATATAATTAAAAGGAATTAATAATATATAAAGTATTATAATTTATAATATTTTTAGATTTATAGTTAAGTAAGATCTAGTATATTTAAATTATTATATTTAAGATTGAAAGAGCTAATAATAGATGTATTAATTAAGTTATTATATTATTTATCTTATAAATTACTATTTAATAAGGTAGGGATATATTAATATTAGAAGAATAAAAAGAGTCTTTATTTATATATATATAAAAAAAAAAAAAAAAAAAAAAAAAAAAAAAAAAAAAAAAAAAAAATTAAATAAAAAAA
>JAJTTS010000012.1:1140980-1240901 GCA_036971165.1 Arthrobotrys iridis | reverse complement strand
TTTTAATTTATTTTAATTAATTTATTTTATTTTATCTTATTTTATCTTATTTTATCTTCTTTTAATTTATCTTAATTTATTTTAATTTTATTCATTTTATTCTATCTTATCTTATTTTATTTTATTTTATCTTATTTTATTTTTTTTTAATTTATTTTAATTTTATTTCATTTATTTTATTTTATCTTATTTTATTTTAATTTCATTTCATTTATCTTATCTTAATTTCTTTTAATTTCATTTCATTTAACGTATTCCACCGAGAAGCAAGACACACCAGAAAGCAAGACACGAAATTTCGAGTTTCAAAAAATTATTATAAATTTAGTTTTTAATTAAAACTTTTAAAAATTTTATATAAATTAGAAACTAGTGAATAAATTATTATAATAAATTTTCAATACTTTTCATTAATTATTTAAATTAATAATATTTTTTTTATATTAAAATTTAGTATTTTTTATATTATTTATATTATTGATAAACTAAAACTATAATTAAATTTCAATATTATACTAATAACTATTTAATTTATTATTATTTTAACTACCATTATTATCTTCTATATACTTATTTATATAATATCATATCTTTAACTATTACTATAATTAATAATAACTATAATTAAATAATCCTAATCTTATTATTAATATAGTTATTTTTTATATTAATTATAAATTAATAAAAAAGTTTTTGAGTAAGATATTATATTTATTATATATAGCTATAATAATGGAATGTATCTATTTATATGAATAATTATAGTAGTATATAGTATACTATATGCCTTATTAGTAATAAGAATAAATAGTAGAAAAAATAACTAAATAACTATATATACCTACTAACTAGCTATACTACCAAAAAATAAGAAAGTACTAGTAAAATAAATAGTTTAATTATATAGCTAGGGATTTTCTTTATATATAAATATAATATACTATATAATTACTAAACTAGTAAAATAAAAATTAAATATTAATTAAATAAATTAATTTTTAATTTAATATTTAGAGTTAACTAACTAATAAAACTAATTAATAATAACTAAATTATTAGCTTTAACTTAGATATTATCTAGTATATAGATATATACTATACATAGTTTTAAGTATTAATTTAGAAATTAATATATTTAATTAAAGCTTAGATCTTATCCTACTAGTCTAATAACTATTTAATATACTATATCTATATAACATATTCCACCGGGAAGTTGGACACACCGGGAAGCTAGACACAAAATTTCGAACTTTAAAAAATTATCACAAATTCAGTTTTTAACCAAAACTCTTAAAAATTTATACAATTTAGAAATTAGTAAATAGATTACCATAGCAAATTTTCGATACTTTCCATCTATTATTCAAATTATTATTTTTTTTTACATCAAAATTTAGTATTTTTTATACTATTTATATTATCAACAAACTAAAACCACAACCAAATTTTAGTACTACGCTAATATTTAATTTATTATTATTTTAATTATTATTAATACCACCATTATCTCTTATATACTTATTTATATGCCAATATTATATCTTCAATCATTATTATAATTAGTACTAAAACTATAATTATTATAGCTTAATGAATTTAACCTTACTATTAGCTTATTATATTTTTATATTATTTATAAATTAATAAAAAAAGTTTTAAAAAAGATATTGCTTATATAACATATATTTATAAAAAAAAGTAGTTTTCGTTAATATATATAATAGTAATAATATATAGTATATTATATTCAACATTAGTAATAAGACTTACTAGTATTATAAGTAATTAAATAACTACACATACTTAATAACTAGCTATATTACTAAAAAATAAGAAGATACTAATAAAGTAAATAGTTTGGTTATATAGTTAAGGGTTTCCTTTATATATAAATATAATATACTATATAACTACTAAACTAGTAGAGTAAGAACTAGATATTAATTAGGTAAACCAATTTCTAATTCAATATTTAAAGCTATACTCTATTTATACTTAAGTATTAGATAATATCTAAACTAGAGTTAATAATCTAGCTTTTATTAACTAGTTCTATTAACTATATTTAAAAACTAAACTAAAGAATAATATTACTAAGATTATAATATATAATATAGATAAAAAAGAATTTATAATAGGTAGTATATAATCTTTAACTACTAAAGTAGTACTACTAGCTTAGGTTAAAAGTTAATTTATTAAAAAATATAATAACTAAGAATCCATTACTATTATTAAATATATTAACATCTATAGTATTACTCTTTTATTATTTATTATTTTTAAAAATACTTATTATTAATTTAATTAGTAACTATACTAATAATATAGATTTAATTAGTGAAGGGATGGAGCGGTTTGGAGTGGTTTGATGTCTGCGTCAATTTGCTCTGTGTGGTTTTATGGACTTTAAAAATAAAGTCCAAACTAAACCATGGATTAGAAATTTTTTATAAAATTGTTCTATATAGTTTAATGAACTAGTGTTAGTCTAAACCATAGACTAATGCAAAGCTTTATAGACTTACTAAAAATAGAACTAGAAAAAAACATTTAGTTTTCAATTTTTTAAATTTTTTTAATTTTTTTAAATTATAAATTTTTTAAAGTGTTTAAAATATTAATTTGATATAAAAAATATGATTTTTGACTAAAAGTAAATTAACATATTAATTTATATAAATTATATTGTATAAAATTACTAAATTAAGTAAAATAAACAAAGTTACCACAACTAAAATTTATAATTTTAAAAAGTATTTAAAACTATAAATACCCTATATAAAAAATTAAAAAAATATTTTTTAAATTTTAAATACAAATTATAACTTATATTTTGATTTCTAAATATTTTTATAAATAATTAATAAAGTTATATATCAAAATACTTTTTATATATAAATTATAAAATTTAAATAAAAAATTATTATTAATTTAGTTTTTAATATAAATTATTTTAAAAAATTTAATAAAATAGTTTTAGTCTTTTTTTAATTATATATAAATTTTAAGATTTTTTAAAATAATATTCATAAATTAAAAATTAAAATAAGTTTTTATAAGTTTTTTATTTTAATGAATATAAAAAACTATATTCATTTTTAAATCAAATTTAAATAAAAATATATAAAAGTACAAAAACTAAATAAAATCTCTTGAAAATTTCAGAATAATTAGAATAAAATAAAATAAAATAAAATAATATTTTTTTAATTTTTTATATTTAATATTACTAATTTTAAATACTTTTTCATTAAGATTTTATTTAAGATTTTAATCAAAATCATAAAATTTGTTTTTTTTCGCTTAAATTACTAAAAACAAAAAAAATAAACGAAAAAACCATAACAAAATATTTTTAAACAAAAAAAACCAAGATTTTGATTTTTAAAATTTCAAAATCAAAAGATTTTCGATTTTCAAAAAAAAAAAAATTTAAATTAAATTAATTTTAAATTATAACAGCAACCATTACCACCACTCTACCATTACCATACCACTATAACTATGCCACTACTATACTACTACTATGCTACTACTACTACTATCACTACTATTATTAAACGATTATCACTAGTATATCGCCACAACCAAAATTCAGCGTAGCGCTGCTATTTAGCAGCTACTTATATAATCATCGTATAGGTTATAATAATGATAGTGGGCATAGTGGCAGTATAATAATGCCGAAGTGGTGGGCATCATAATTTAAAATTAAATTAATTTAAAATTCTTTTTTTTTTTTTCAAAAACCAAAAATCTTTTGTTTTTAAAATTTTAAAAATCAAAATCTTGGTTTTTTTTATTTAAAAATATTTTATTATAATTTTTTCGCTTATTTTTTTTATTTTTGGTAATTTAAGCGAAAAAACAACAAATTTTGCAATTTTGACTAAAATCTTAAATAAAATCTCAATGAAAAAGCATTTAAAATCAGCAATACTAAATATAAAAAATTAAAAAAATTTTATTTAATTTAATTTTATTTTGTTTTATTTTATTTACAATTTATTTAATAATTTATTTAAAAATTTATTCAAAATAATAACGAATTAACAAATTAACTATTTAGTAAATTAACATGTTAATTTACTTTTAATTAAAAATATGTTTTTTTACTCTAAAATAACAATTTAAAATTTTATTATTTTTTGAAAAAATATAACTAAATTAGTCCACCGTGGAGCGGAGCAGTTTATTAAAAATAAGCATCAAACCGCTCCACGTCATGTCTCAAACCGCTCCGCTCCACCAAACCATATTTTTCAAAAATTCAAGTCCAAACCGCTCCATCTAAAGTTCAAGTCCACCAAAAATTTTAAAAAACCGCTCCGCTCCACGGAGCGGTTTGGTTTGGACCCGGATTATCCGCTCCACGGTAACACACTAGATTTAATAAAGGACTAGTTATTTATAATATTATTTAATAAGTAGTTTAATAATAAACTAAATATTTAATAGTTAGAAAAATTATTTAAACTATTAACTAAAACTAATAATAATCATATATATATATTGCTATTAGATAAGTATATAAGTTATATTAATATAAAATTTATTAATTTTTATATTTAAAAGAATATAATTATATTATATTTACTAATATATAGTATATATTATTTATAATTATTAGATATTAATTTTAATTTAATATATAGTGTTACACCTGTCCCAGGGTTCCTTATTACGAATTACTTAAAACAGCTAAGTACTTTAAGCTAATTATTTCTTAACTTAATTATTCAAGTTCTTAAGAAGAAGATATATAAGTAGAATAAATAAAGTAAATAAAATATAACTTTAAATATAAAATATATTAATTTAATAAATAAATAAGTTAACTAATAAGATTTAAAAAAAGTATAAATATTATTATTAACTAAAATTAATTAAATATATAAAGTTTAGTATATAGAAGTATAAAGATATAAAAATAATTACTTTATATAATTATTTAAAAAATAACTAATTTTGGTAATTATTAGATTATTTTATTTAATTATTTTCTAAATAACTAAAGTAAGTAACTTAAAATATATTATATTATTTATTAAGTAAAAATCTATCTAATTAAATTATAAATTTAATTTAAGATATATTAATTTATAAATTAATTTAATAGAAATAAAATAAATTTTTATATAAAAAATAATTATATAAGTAAAAAAAAGTTTAAAATAAAATTTATATTTAATATAATAAGATTTTCTATTTAAGAAATTTATTTTTAAGTAAATTATAATATTATCTTCTTTTTTCTAAGAATTATATAATAAATTTATTTATAGAGTTAGGGTTTTTATATAGGAAAAATAAATATATAGATTCTTTTATTAAAAGATTTTATAGTATAGGAAAAATTATATAGAATTTTTATTTATATAGTAAGAATTCTATATAAGATTTTATTATTATATAAAAAAAAAATATATAGGGATTTTTTTTATATAAGAAATTTTAAAAATATATATAATTATATAAGTAAAAGGAATATATAAATTATTAAATAGGATATTTTTATTTTTTATAATTTTAATCTTTAAAATAATTTTTTAAATACTTAGTATAATATAAATGTAATATAATAAGATTTCTAAATAAAAAGGAAATAGTATATTAGTAAAATATTATTTTTACTAGTGTGGTAAGGTAGGTTGGTATGTAGGCAGCTTTTGTAGTATTAATTTAGTTTAGTCTATTAAGCCTGGGTTATATGTGATTTATTGTATTTTAATTTTTTAATATATCTTGGTATTTTGAGTATATAAATAATTATTTTATTTTGTTTATTGTAAATAGGTATAGACTTTCTTTATTTTTATTTTTCTTTTTTAGATTTTATAATATAAAGACCTTTTTTTTTAATTAAGATTATGTGTCTTATAAGTATTATAATAGATATTCTAATTATACTATTAAGAGGATCCTTTTCTACTAGTTATATTATACTTAACTTGCTTAGTTAATTTATTCTTTTACTTTCTTTGTATAGCTAATGAGGTAATTATTCTACTACTTAGCTCTTAATAATCTATATCTTTTTTTTATAAATTTAGTAATTTTATTAAAAATAAATATAAAATTATTACTGTACTGGTAAAATAAATTATTTAGTAGGATATGTGTATAAATAGTTATATAAAACTAGTTAAATTAGTAGGTGAAGATATTACTATTTATATTATTTAAGAAGTACTCTATATAATAACTAATAATAATAAACTAAATTTTAATATTGTGTTAAAATTTAATATACTAGATAAGTAATTTTATTTTTAGTTGTTATAATAATTTTTACTATATAAAAGAATAACTTAGATTATATATAATTATAGTTACTAGTATATTTATTTTTATTATTATTATTACTTTTATAAAAAAAAGTGATGCTTTATTATAAAAAATATATGGAAATATATTAAATTATAATAAAAGAGTATAGAATAATATTAATGATTATAATAAAAAAAGTATAAAATTATATTAAAGATTATAAAAAAAATTATATTACTTTTTGAAAAAGGAGTATTTAATAGAATTATAGGTGTGTTTATATTGTTTTTGGTATAAGTAATAATAATAAAGTATATTTATATTAGTAGTAAATTTATATATTAATATTTTTATTATTTTTTAATTAAAAAAACTATAATTTTATAACTTTATAATTAAAAGAATTATAAAGAAAGATAATATTTTATTTAAATAGTAATTATAAAAAATAAAAAAAAAAATTTACTACTAGTAGTATTTATTTTCCTATATTTTATAATAATATTAATATAGTTTATTAATTTATTTATAAGTTTTTTATTAACTTACTTTAGTAATAATATTAATATTTATTAATTTAACTAATATTATATTATTAATTAGTTCTTTAGGTAATATATTAATTATTTTTATAAAAGAAGTTATAAAAAGTACTATTAAGAGAATATTTATTATTAATAATAAATTATATCTTTTAAAAGAAAAAGTAAATAAAAGTATTAATAATAAATTAATTAATAATAAAAAAAAAATTAAAAAAAATAATAAAAATAATAACTTATATAAATATAAGTTAAGAAAATTAATAATTATTATATTTTATTATTATTTTAATTTATTCTTTATATAGTATATATTAAAATAAGTGTATAAATAATAAATATTCTTATAATTTTTTAATTAATTTACTAAATTAAATATAAATAAAAAAATTTTTAAAAATAATAAAAATTTAATTAATAAAAAAATTAATACTTAAAATAAAATATTAATAATTATATTCTATATTATAATAATATAATTATAGCTAGTACTAGGTTTAAATAATTTTTTATATTTTTTTAAAAATAAAACTAACTTATTTATTTACTAGATAGAAAAGCTATATCTAAATTAAAATATATTTATAAATAATTAGTTTAAGTATTTAATTTAATATTATAGTAATTTTTATTAATATATTGTGGAAAGTATGAATAAATATTATTTATAATTAAATAAATCTTTAAATAAATATTAGAAAAGATTTTAAAAAGCTTTTTTAAAAGAATAGTATAATTAAAATTTTGAATAATTGTTTTATAGTAGATAAAATTTTAAAATATTTATTAATTAAATTTAGAAAAATAATTATATTCTAAAAGATAAAGTTAAAGAGTATAAGATTATTATTATAATAATAATTTAGAATAAGTAGTTAGATAAATATAGTTATTTTATTAAATTAATATAAATATTACTAATTTATTTATAAATTAAAATAGTTAATAAAAAATAGTTGGATGTTAATAATATTAGAATTATATTTTTTAAATTTATTTGTAATGTATTGTTAAGAATCTTGTAAATGGAAAAGAATGTATTAAATTTTTAATTAGATTTTTTTTTTATATAGATATTTATTAATATTGTTGGTATTAATTTTTATTTTTTAGTATAATATTAAAGCTTAATTAATTACTATTTATTTTAGTATATAAGATCTAGTAAGTTATTGAAATTTAGTATTATATTATTTTCTAAATTATAAGTATATTTTATTATTATAGTATATATTAAAAGAAATTAAGAGATAAGTATATTTATATAATAGATAGAAAATATATATTTATAAAATATAGAATTATAAAAGAAGTTAAATATAAAAATTTTTATATATTTTAATTATTTTTAAATTATTTCTATAAGTAGTATTAATATTAATAATTAAAAAGTTTACTTATTATATTAAAGGATAGATTATATATAATAAAAAAATTATTTTAAGTTATAAGTATTAATTAATAATAGAAATATTTATTTTAATAAAAGAAAAATTATCTTTTAAAAAATTATTAATAATAGTAGTTTATTTATAAACTTTTAAAAAAAAAGATTACTAGTTTTAATTAAAAGTATTAAGTAAATATTTTAAAAAAAGGAAAGTTATCTTAATATATATAATATTAGTCTTTAGACTATTATTTTTTAAGATGTAGGTCCTTAAGGTATTAATTTTTAAAGTATTAATTTTTAGATCTTAGATATGAATATATATGATATTATAATTTTTATTTTATAAAAAATATAGTAAAAAACTTTTATCTTAATTATTAATAATCTTTTATAAACTAGTTTAACTACTTAAAAATATAGGATATTTAAATTTTATAGATAATAAAAGGCCTTCCTAAATTATTTTATAATATTTAATTAAGTAATTAATTAAAGAATATATTTTAATAATTTTACTAATAATTTATAGAAATATAATACTAGTAGTCTGCCTATAATTATCAATAATACTTCTAAAATTAAGATATTTAATATATTTATTTTAAAAAAATCTACTTAAATAAAAGGCTAGATAATAATCTTTATAAATAATCTTATTACTAATATATATAATATAGATAGTACTTATTTAGTAGTTATTAAGAGAAGAAAGTTAATAATTAAAAAAAAGATAAAATTTATTAAATTATATATTCTTAATATTATTAATTATTTAAATATATTATTATCTTAGCTAATATAAGATTTAACTATAAGATAAGTTATAGCTTTTAATTTTATTATTTTAAAGGCCTTATATACTTTTTATATTTTTAGTAAACTAGGGTTAATTTTTAAAAATAATCTTACTATAAAAATAGTAAATATAGCTATAGAAGTAATAGCTATTATTAATAAAATTTAGATTACTAACTATCTTAATACCTCTTTATTATAATTTAAGACTAAAATAGCTAATATAATAACTATTGTGATAATTAATATTAGAATCTAATTTAATATTATTTATATTTTATTCTATAAATAATATAATATATTTATATAATGGTATAATAACCTTATACTTTTTATAGTAGATAAACTAAAAAGAAATTAAATTATTAGTTATATTTTTTATATTTTTTTAAAAATTAAAAATATCTAATACTATATATTAATATTTATCCTGAAAAATATAAAGTATAGTATTATATTAGAGTAATTATTTTAGTTATATTATTATGTTGCAAGTTATGATAATTTGCATTTCATGATAAAACAACCTAACTTCCTACCCTCCCATACTTTGGTTAAAAATTAATATAGTGCTGGTTTTTAATAATTTAAAAAAATATATTATTATTTGTTACCTAAAGAATTATTATATGATATCTTTATGAATTATATATTTTAAATTAGAAATTAATAGTTTTTATATTCTTTTACTTATTTTAATTATTATATTACTAAATAAAAATCTTTATATCTTTATTATTAATAATAGTAAAATAGATAATAATATAGTAATAAAAAATACTTTAAATACTTTTGTTTATATTATTATTAAAAATTATAATATTTTAAAAATGGTATAAAAATATAGTGTTGATTATTAATATCTTTAATATTATCTAAAGAATATTAATATTAGGCCTTATTATTTAATAAAATAGTTTTTAAATACTATATAAAAATAAAAATTAATAAATTAAATATTATATTACTTTAATTATAGTTTTTTACTTTAATTAATTATTATTTTAAATAAAATATCTAAAATTTATTATTTTATATATCCTAAGGTACTTGACTTTTATAAATCATAAATATTTTAATTTATAAAGTAATTTAATACTTAATTAAAAAATTAAATTTTAAGTTATATAGATATGGAATATATAATAATAGTTTTAGTATTATTATTAAAATTATACTTTAATTATATAAGTAAATGTTTATAGATAATATTATTTTAATTATTATATTAATATTATATAATTTTAAACTATTATATAAAATAAAATAATAAAATAAGAAAATATATAAAATTTTAATAAGAAAAACATTATAATAGGAGAAGGATAGTATTATTAAAATATTACTTATTATAGTGTAGTTGGTTGATTAATATAAGATAGTAATAAAGAGAATATTATTATTATTAGTTATATTAATACTACTAATACTAAAGTAATATTATTAATTATTATTTTTAAAAGTATTTATTATATAGAAGATTAATATATTATATTAAATATAAAAAAAACTTTTTTTAATATTATTTAAAAGAAATAGATGAATAATACTCTTAGTATTAAATAAATATATTAATTTAAAATCTTTTTATAATTAAATAAAATATCTAATAGTTTTGAAATTTAATTATTAATCTTTAATAATTATGAATTATATATTTCTATTAAATTTTTAAATTTATATTATATTAATAATATTAAATTATTATATATATTATTATATAATACTTATCTTTTTTAATTTTTTAATATAGGATTATTTAAATTATTATAATAGTATTATATAACTAATATTATTAAAATTTTATTTAATATAGACTATTAAGTATCTTTATTAAAAGTATAATTTTATTAAATATTTTAAAAAATATATAATTAAGTATTTATTAAAAAGAATATAATATTAATATAATATTAATTTAAATATTTTTTATTTAATCTTAATTTTATTATTAGGTAATATAAGAAATTATTATTTTTAGTAATTAATCTAATTATTATTAATATTTTAAAAATATTTTAAATATTAAAAGATATTATTAATATTAAAAAATAAATTATTACTTATAATATCTTATTATTATAAAATTATTTAGTTAATATACTTGTTAAATTAGTAGAAATTAATATTATATATTGTAATTTACTAAAAATATAATTTAAAGTCTTATAAATAGTTAATAAAGAAATTAGATAATATAATAATTAATATTATTTAATATTAGGATAAAATAGTAGTTATTTAATTATAAATATAGATATATAATATATAAAAGTAGAATTAGAAGTAAAATAATAAGTAGAAGTAATAAAAATATAATAGTTTAGATATTATAAATATTTTTTTAAATAATTTATATATTTTATTCTTATTGTTGTTATTATTAATAATATTATTAAATTTACTAGATGATTAATGTGAATTAATAATTGAATTAATATTAATAATAATATTAATTCTTTTATAGATAGTAATGAGGATTCTGAAGTGTTGTTTGAAAGCTCTTTAAATAGTGATTAGATTGATATTTTTTTGAATTGTTAAAAATTAGCGCTGTGCTGTTTTTTAGTAAAAGTATGGGGGGGGTAGGGAGTTAAGTTGTTTTATTATGAAATGTAAATTATCATAACTTGCAATACACGAGTAATCTTATATAATTATAAAAATAAACACTAATATTAATATAAATATAATAGTCTTTAATTTATAAGAGAAATAAGCTTAATTATACTTTTTGCTTACTATTTCTATTAATATATAACTAATATAGTTAGAAGAGGATAAATATTTTATTAACTTAATAAAAGTTTATAAAGATATACTAGTAAAAAAAGACTAAATTCTTAAATAAGTAAGAATTTTAAGAATATAAATAAAATAAGAATTAATATCTTGGATTATAATAAAAATAAATAAAATAAATAAATTTACTATTTAAAAGTAAATTTTAATATTATACTAAAATTTGATTAATTATTGTAAGTATTGTAGAAGTATTTCTTTTTAATTAAAAATTTATTTTATTTATACTACTTTTTTTATTATTTATAAGCTTATAGTTTTAAAATATATAAATATAAGTTTAAATTTATATTTATTATTTAATAAATAAAATTATATAATATGTTTTTTTTTTTTAATTATTTATTAGTATTATAGTATAAATATAGTAAATTCTTCTTTTAATTAAATATAATATATAAATATAAAATTAAGAAAGTAAACTTTATAGATTTATTAATTTTTTTATTTATAGAAAGTATTATTTATAAGGATTTTTAGTAGAAAAATAAAAAGATAGTTATTAAAATTTATTAGTTATATTTATATTTTTATAACTAAATTACTTTTAAGTTTAGTAATATTATTTTTAATAGTAGACTAATATTAAAATAATTAGTAGTATTATATATGAGAATAGATATTATCTTAATTAAAAAAAAGTTATTTAAAATTATATTTTTTAATTAAGAAGTAGTTTTTATTTAGGAATTTAATAAAATAAGATATTTTAATTTTTTAGTATATCTTTTAGTTATTATTTATATTATATTCTATTTAATCTAGTAAATGTTTATAATCTAAATATTATATAAATTCTATAATTAAGTATAAGTTATAATTTAGGAATATATTTATAGGAGAATACTAAAACTATATTTTAGTCTTTATTATAATTTTTAATTTTTAGTTAAAAAGAAGAATAATAATTATTAAATAATATTAGTAATTATATATATAAATATAGTAATGATTTATAATACTAATATATTTTTAAATAATAATTGGTTTTCTAAGATTTTTATTAGGATATTTTATATTTATTTATTAGACTTATTTTCTAGTTATAATTAAATTTTATTAATAGAATATTTAAGAGATATTATAGTTATTATAATAATATTAAACCTTTTTTAATAAATAATATTAGTATAAAGAGTAACTAATTTTATAATTATTTTTTAATATATTATAATAATTATATTTACTAAAATACTAAAATATAATATATTTTTTATAGATAATTTAAAAGTATTCGGACTATATAATTAATATAACAATAAAGAGGTTATACCTAAAATTTGTAGATTTATTTTAAAAGTTCTTATAAACTTAAATAAAGTATTTACTAAACTAAAATATATAAATCTTATTATTTTAGTAAATAAATCTAAATATCTTATTAATAATATTATAATAACTAGCTATATATATACTTTTAAAGGGTAAAGTTTTAATATAAATAAAATTAAGAAAGTTCTTAAATAAAAATTATATAAAAATACTATAGAAGTATAAACCTTTCTTAAATTATATATATATTATTATATTTAAATTAAGGGATTTACTATTATTATAATACTTCTATATTTATTTACTAAAAAAAGATAGTTATTTATATAAGGGTTTAAAAAATAAAAAGTTATATTAAAATTATAAATATGTTTAACTTTACTATTTATTTTAAAGACTATAGATACTAAAGAAAATATAAGATAAATTATATTAAATATAAATATATTACTATAAAGATAAGGTATTATTTTATTTTAAATATTTAATAATAAGAAACATTCTATTTATTATAAGAATAATATCTAGAATAATATTAAATAAAAATATAATATAATTAAAAAAGAATATTATAACTTACTAAAAGTATTAAAGAAATTATATTTTTAGTTATATAATATATTATTTATAATAGAAATAGATATTAATATTTTAATAGTTTAATTAAATATATTATTCTTAGATTTACTAAGTATATTAATAACTTATTAATTAGTATAGATTTGCTTATTTAATTTTAAAGTTAAATATATATTTAAAAAAAAGTATATTATTATTAATAAATTATCTTACTATTTAGCTATTATAGAGGAACTAACTTATATTAAAATAAAAAAAAATATAAATAATTTTATAAATAAGTAGCTAAATATCATATTTCTTAAGTATAATACTACTAATCTAAATATTTTAAATAAATATTAAGAAAAATAGATAAAAGTATTTTTTTTCTTTAAAATAATATATAAATTAAAAAATATATTATAATATTAGTACTATATACTAAAAAAAAAAGTTTATAAATATATTATTTTAAATAATATATTTTAGAAAAGAAAGAAAAAAGGATATAGTTTTTATTATAGAATTATTAGTAAAATAACTATTAAAAAGAGAATTTTTATTAAATTATATAAAAATTATAGTTACTAAGGTGTAGAAATAATATACTAAAAAATAATAAATTAATATTACTAGTAAAGCTTATATTAAGATATCTAGTTATATATTAAATTATATATTAAATATTAGTATTATATTAGAAATATGTAAAAGATTATGCTTATTTTAATTATAAAATTATAACCCTAGTAGAAAATAAGACTAAATATAGTTTATATATTTTTATCTTTTAATAAATATTATTTAATCTATATTTATTATTATCTAACTAAATAATTTAAAATAAGAGGTATAGTTTAAATAAATTTAAAAATAATATTTTACTTTTTAATAAAAAATATTCTTTATTAATATAATTATATAGAAGAAGTAGTATTTAATAAAGATTTTAAAAATTTTAAATAAATTATAAATTTATTAAATAGTTATAATATTAAAAAAAAAAAAATATTAACTTATTATGTATAATTTAATAGTATAATTAAGAAAAAATATAAAAAGATTATTAATAATCTTTTTAAGTTATGTAAAAAAAAAATAAATAATTAGATATATTATTTATCTATAATTTTATAAGTAGATAAAATTATTACTAAGATAATTATAAAATATACTCTTTATTATCTAATATATAGGATAAAATTATTATTATTAATAAATATAAATATTCCTATCTAATATATTTTATTATAGAAGATTATATAAATAAAAGAGAAATTTATTATTATATATATATAATATTTAAAGAGATAGGATAAAAATTTATAAAAAGTATTTTTAAGACTATAATAGTATAGAGAAATAACTATTAATAAATAAGATTTTTTATTTTAAATAATAAATAAAATTTTCTTAATAGGAGATATAATTTTATTATATGATATTTAATTTAAATTTTTTTATTTTATTAAACTAGTAATAAAATAGATAGGGCTATATAAAATAATAAAAGTATATCCTAAAAAAGAATATTATATTATTTATAAATTAGATAAAATAAAAAAGACTAGGACTATAATTAATAATTATCTAAAATTATTTTATAAGTATATTATTAAAGTTAAAAATTAAAAACTATATAATAAAAACTAAATATTATTTTAAATATTATTTAAAATATAAGATTTTATTAATAATTAAATATTAAAGGCTTAAATATTAAAAGATAATAAGAATTTTAATTATGATATTAAAATAAATAAAAAAATATAGTTTAATGATAAAGATAATAATAATAAAATTATACTAATAATATTAATATAATTAAGATTGAGATTATAAATACTTATTAATAAAAAAGCTATTTAAGTAATAATAAAAGATATTTAACTAATAGTAATTTTAACTATTAAGTATTTAAAAAAATAATTATTTAAAAATAAAATAGTAATATTAAATGAGGAGTTTATTTAAAAAAAATTAAAAAATAAGTTATAAAAAAATCCTATAATATAAGTAACTTTATATTAAACTTAAGTAATAAAGTAATTATTAATATATAGGCTTAGTATTAGAGTTACTTATAAATAAAAAGAATTAATTTAGTAGAATTTAATAAAGAGTATTTAAAATAATAAAGATAAAATAATTATTATTAAGAAAATAGAATAATAAAAATAATAAGATAGTAAAGATAACTAGCTAATTAAAACTAAAATAATATAATTAAAAAGTTAAGAGTAGTAGGAATAGGTAAACTATATATATTTTTTATAAAGTATTTATTATAAAAATAATAATTATAAAAAAGAGCTTATTAATATATATATAAAGAGATAATTAGCTTTCTTAATTTAGTTTATTATTTTAATTATTATTTATTAAAAAATCTTATTATATTAAATATATATATTAGTTTTTTATATCTTCTTTTTATATATAAATTATAAAAATAAGTAATTATAAGCTTATTTTTTTTTTTTCTATAATTATTATATATAATAATACTATCTTTATAATATATAAAGTAATTATTAAGTATATTAGTATAATTTAGGATATAATAAAGTATATAATATATATTAGTTTTTTATATAGGTTACTAGTATTATTAATAAATAAAATATATATTAATATAGAGATATTAATTAGTAGTATTAAGAATAAAGATTAGGAATTAATCTATAAAATTTATAAAATATTTATAGTTAATTAGAAAGAATAGATAAATATTATTAAAAAAGAAAAGAAAAAAAAAAATAATTAAGTTAAAGTATTAAGTAATATATAAAAAAATTAAAGAGAAAGTATATATAATGTTTTATATTAAGTATACTTATAAAATATTAGTAATTTTTAAAAATAAATATTAATATTATTTAGTATAGTTAATTATAAAATTATAATATAGTTAGTAGTAAGATTTTAATATATTTATATTATTAGTTAAATAAATAAATAATATTTTTACTTAATAATAAAATTATATATTAAGAATTTTATAAAAATAATTTAAGTATATAAATTGAAAAAAGTAAGTATTAATAAAATTAGTAAATTATTATTAAAGTTATAAAAGAAGTTAAAGAATAAATTATAGTTAGTTATAAATAATAAACTAGTTTATATAAAATACTTTATAAATAAAAATAGTTTTTTATAGATAATAAATAATTAATTTAAATAATTATATATAATAGTTAGTATTAATAAAATATTAACTTCTATATTAGTTCTAGCTATTAATTTAATAGTTAAAATAAAAAAAATTAAGAATATAAAATTATTATTTATATTATTAATAGTAGTATTAGAAGATGTGGGAAATAAGGCTAATGTTGATGATGATGAAGCTACTATTATTATAAAAGGTTGTGAAGAGAAGAAGAAGAAGCTAGTAATAAAAGAGAATAAAGAAAAAGAGGATTTATATATCTAATTAAAAATTAGTATAGTATTAATTTTTAATAGTATTATTACTAATATTACTACTAGTACTACTACTACTACTATTACTACTTTTAAGATAATAATTATCTAAGATTTATTTTTTTATGTGTTAATAAATTTATACTATAATAAAGTTATTAAAGTATAATGTTTAGATAATAGAGATATATTTAATAAAATGTTTTATATATATAAAAACTAGAAAATTAAACTATTTATATAAAAGCTTAAGTAATAAATAGTTATGATTAATACTAGATAATAATTTAAACTATTAGAAAAATATTAATAAATATTTTATAAATATGTTAAATTTAGTAAGATAAAAAAAGAATAACTATATAATATTTATTAGGTTTATATAAAAAAATTAGTTAATATTATGGGTTTATATTAGAAAAATCTAAATTATTAAAAGCTGGATGAATGCTTTAGTTTTATTTAAAAGTATAAATTTAAGTTAAACTGATTAAAGATATATTTAATTTATTATAAATAATTCTAGAAAATTTATTATTTTACTTGTTTAAATAAAATTTTAAAATAGTTTAAATTTTATAAAATAAAAATCTAATTATTTTTTTTTAATTTTAATAAAATCTTTTATAATATTATAAAGTTATTTAATTATAATATAAATAAAGTTATATATGAATGGTTAAAAAAAAATATTATTATTATCTTTAATATATTTATTTATTTTTAGAAAAAAAAGCTACTAAATGATAATTATTTAGACTACTTTTAATTATAGATAATTAGAAATTATATAGATAAAAAATTCCTATTTTATAAGTATTATTAATAATCTACTAGTAAAGATAATATAAACTAGTAATAAAATTAGTTTTTTAATATATTTTAATAATTAATATAATAAAATTTAGTTTATTATATTTTTTATTATATATTATAATTAGATTAAAATTATTAGTTACTAGTTTATTTCTATTATATTAAAAATTAAAAAATAAGTGATTAAATAAGATTTTATTATTTAAATACTTATTTTAAGATTTTACTAAATATTTATAAATAAATTAAATTTATTTAAAAAATTATTTCTTTAATTAATAAAGATAATAATAACTATATTAAGTTAGTAAAAAAGTTTTATAAGCTTAGTATACTAAAGTAATAATATAAGAAATATATAGTAAATACTAATAAGATTAAAGTATAGATTATTATAATAATTATTTATATAAAAGAGAGTATATTTATCCTAGCTTATAAAAAGAAATATAATAAATAAAAATCTATTTTTATTATAAAAGGAAAAATATAAATATTTATATTATATTTATTTTATAGTTCTACCCTTTATACTACTATTAATTATTATATAATTTTTTTATAATATATTACTATTAATAAAGCTTATAGTACTTTAAAAAATAAAGAATCTAAAATTTAGGTGGAATTAGTTATATTATATATAAGATAAATTAACTTTTTAGATATTATAGTAAGAAATAACTATAAATATAAATATCTTAATATTAAATTTAAATTTATTTGTTAGTTAATAAAAGTTATACTTATTAAAAATATTTTATATAAGTATTATTTATATAATAATAATAAGATTATAAAAGATTTTTATATTTTTTTTTAAAAATAATTATAATATTTTTTATAACTTAATTATTTTTTATAGAGCTATTTTTATTTAATAAATTTAAGAGCTATTTTATTTATAGTAAAAAATAAATAAATAAATATATAATTTTAAATTCTTTTACTAGTCTTACTATATTCTATTATTAAAAGATGATATCCTATTAGAGAATACTAATAAAGACCTTATATACTTACTATTATTAAATGATTTAATTAATAAAACTAATACTATTAAAGAAAAATAACTAAAAAAGATAATACTAAATATAAAAAACTTAGCTAATAATTAAAAAATAATACTATATTAAAAAATAATAAAAAAAAGTAGTTAAGAAAGAAAATGTTTTATTAGTTATAATTAAGGAATAATTACTAAAAGATTTGGGGAGTTATATAATAAGATAGATTAGTATATAGATAACTTTTATAATATTAATTTAGTTTAATCTACTAAACCTAGATTATATATAATTTATTATATTTTAGTTTCTTAATATATCTTAATATTTTAAATATATAAATAATTATTTTATTTTATTTATTATAAATAAGTATAGACTTTCTTTATTTTTATTTTTCCTTCTTAGATTTTATAATATAAAAATTTTTTTTTTTAGTTAAGATTATATATCCTATAAGTATTATAATAAATATTCTAGTTATATTATTAAAAGGATCCCTCTCTACTAATTATATTATATCTAACCTACTTAGTTAATTTATTTTCTTACTCTCTCTGTACAGCTGATAAGGTAGTTGTTCTACTACCTGGCTCTTGGTAGCCTATATCTCTTCTTCACACTAGAAAGTTAAGTTTAAATAGTTTAGTAAGGTTATATTTATATTATATACTTATTATAAAAATCTAAGGCAGTAGTATATTATTATGAAGAATTATTTAAGATATAAGCTTTATATTTATTAAAAAAAAATAAAATATAATATAGTTTTTTATAAGTTTTTATTTTATAAGTTATTAAGTATTTAAAATTATAAATTAATTTTATAATAATAGATTATATTTTAAAACTAAGATCTAAAAAAATGAAAAAACTTAAGAAAATTTAGAAATATTTTAAAACTATTTAATAAAAATTAGAAGTTATAAAGAAAGTTTATTCTAAGATTATATAAAAATATTAAATAATAATAATAAAAATATTATATTATTAAAAAAAATTATCTATTATTATTAATAAGTATATTAAGAGTATAACTTATAAAAAGAAGTTACTTCTAGAAAAAAATATATTAATTAAATAAAAAAATTTAATAAAAAAGTAAAATTTAGTAAATTATTATTATTCTAATAATATATTTTTAGATTTATCTTTTTAGAAAAAAATTCTTCTAAATTCTTTAATAAGAAATATAAATTAAAAAGTATAATATAAGGTTTTAGAATTTTTTTTTTTTTTTATATTTAATTTTAATATAAATTTTAAAATAGTTTGTTTTTTTTTAATCTTTTTTATAATATTTTTAATATTTATTATTTATTATATTAATATAAAGATAGTAGTAGTAAGGAGGGCTTATTTATAAGATAAAGTTTTTATAAATAAGCTTATTTTAGATTCTTAGTTAAAATAATAGAAAAAGTAAAAAAAGGAATTTAATAAATTTATCTATTATCTTCTAAATAAGAAGTATTTTTATAAATAGTATTAAATATATAAAATTTAAAAAAATAATTTTTTTTAAGTTTTAATATTTTTTAAATTAGTTTTACTTTTTTTTTAGTTTTATAATATTTTATTATATAAGTATTTTAAGTTATTTAAGATAGGCTTATATAAGATTAAAAAAGATATTATCTTTAAATTATTAAGAGTTATTCTCTAGATTATATAATAAAGATTATCTTATTAAATATTTATTATGATTATTAGGTTTATTTAGGATTTTATCTATATTATATTTAGTAAAATTATTGAATTTAATTTTTTTAAAGTTAAGGTTTTTCTTAAATTCTATAAAAATTAGTTCTAGAATAAAGATATGAAAAATTTTATAAATTTTTATTAATTTAAATATATTTAGTTTATAATAATATTTTTTTAATTAATATTTAATTATATAGGGGCTAAATTTTTAATAATTAAATTTTTTATTAAAATATTAAGTTTTAAAATTTTATATAAGTAGGTATATTTTATCTTCTTTTTTTAAAGAGAGTATTTATTCTTTTTATTAATTATAATAATAATTTATTCTTTTTTATAAAAATTATAAGTCTTTCCTTAATTTTTTATAGAAGAATTATATATTTTATATATACTTTTTAGCTTCTAGTATTACTTCTTTTAGTAATATTAATAGTAGGAAAACAAATTCTATTTTTTTAAAACTTTATAAAGAGTATATTTAATTATTAAATATTAAGAAATATTATATATAAATTCTGCTATTAATAGTAATATTAACTAGTTATTTTAAGAAAAATTTAAAAAAAATTAAAAATATATTTTTAGGGTTTAAATAAAATATTTAGAAATATTATTTATTTAAATATATTTTTTAATTATAATATTTAATTTAATTTTTATCTAATTTATTATAAATTATTAAAATTTATTATTAAATAAAAAATCTTAATTTAAAATATATTTTATTTATATTTTATATTTATTAAAAATATATTAGTTATAAATATATTATAATTTTTTAATTTTTTATTTACTATTTCATAAAATAAAGATAATAACTTTAGTTAATTTATATATTATAATTAAAATTTTATTATATAAGATATTAATTAAAAAATTATAAGATTTAAATAATTTTTAAATAAAATTATAGATTATAACTTAAAAAAGTATATTAAGAATATTATAAAGTTTTAATATTTTATATAGTTTATATTAATTTAACTTATTTTAATAATATATATTATAAATTTTAATATAGTTTTTAATATTCTTATATATTTATAACTAAAAATAAATTTTATAAATTAATTCTTATATTTTATTAATTTCTAAATATTTATAAATAAAGATATTATAATAAAAAAAAAAATTTCTTTTTATAATTTTTTTATTAAAATATAAAAAAATTTTTTAAATAAAATAATATTTTTTTAAATTTTAAAATATAATAAAATTTCTTAGTTTTTAAGTATTTTTTATACTACTAAGTTATTTTTATATATTTTTAAGAATTTTTTATAAAGATTATTATTAAGCTTATAAGTAGTAAAATTAAATATTTTATTAATAATTAAATTAAATTTATCTTTTACTAAAATAATTTCTTTATTAAAAGTAATATTCTTAGTAAGATTTAGTTATTAATTAATAATATTAATAAAAATATTTTTTTTATTTTTAAAATATATAATTTTTATATTATATTTGTAAAGTAGTTCTTATTAATAGATTTATTATTTACTAAGTTCTTTAATAATTATAAAAAAGGTAAGATTTTAATAATTTAAAAAGATGATAAAAGATTTTTTAGTTTAAAAGTAAATTTATTATTTTTTATATATTTTAATAATAGCTATTAATTTCTTATTATAGATAGTATATTATAGTTATATAGTATTAAATTTATAGAATATATAGATAATAAAATATTATTTATTATTTTTATATAGTTATAAAAGATATATTTTTAAAATAGCTATAAAAATATTTATTTCTATTTTAATAAGTAATTTTAAATTAAAAACTTATAAAATAAAAACTATTATAAAGATTTTTTTAAAGATTTTAAAAACTTTAATTTTTTCTAAAGTTATTTTAAATTTAATATTTTTTTTAATAAGTTTAATAAGGATAGTTATAGTATTACTATATTATTAAATAAATTTTTAGTAGTAATTATATAATCTAAGAAAGGATTATATATTATAAAAATTCTATAATATAAATTATTACTAAATAACTTTTACTTTTTTTAAGTTTATTTTAACTTTTTATTAAGTTACTATTACTTTAAGAAATTTAACTTTAATAATTTTAAATTTAAATTTTTTTAGAATAATAAAAAAATAAACTTTAATTAATTTTTCTATAATAATATTAATATATTTTTAATATTTTTTTTTTATTTTACTATATATAAGAATATTATCTAAGTAAATAATATAAATTCAATTAATATATTCTTATAAAATATAGTTTATAAAGGTTTAAAATAAGGTAAAAATATTAATAAGTCTAAATAATATTATTAAATATTTAAATAATTTATAATGATAATAAAAAATAATTTTCTATTTTTTATTTAAAACTATTCTTATATTATAATATTTATTAATTATATTAAGTTTAATAAAATATTTAGCTTTTAAAAAATAATTAAAAAATTTACTAATTAAAAGGAGAGGTTTTATATTTTTAATAATAATATTATTAAGACTTTAATAGTTTATATAGATTTATAATTTTTTATTTAGTTTTAATATAAATAAAATAAGATATTTTATTAAAAATTTAAAAGATTAAATATATTTATTTTTAAAATTCTTATTAATATATTCTTATAATACTACTATTTCTTCTTTAGTATAAATATAAATAAGTAATAATTTAAAATAAGTTTTTTTTTTTAATAATATTTAATAAAAGAATCCATCTACTTTAAATAATAAAATAATAATATTTTTAAGTCTTAGTATAATTTATATAATAAAGATAAACTATATTAATATTATTTTAATACTTATTTAGTATAATTTTTTAATTTTAATCTATATAAAATAAACCATATAAAACTTATTTTTAAATTAGTTAAGAAGTTCTTTTTCTAAAAAATATTAAATATTTCTTAAATAAGTTTCTTTTTTATAAGAAAAATTTATTTTATTTTTTAAAGTTTTCTATTAGTATTAGTAGTAAGAAAATATAACTATATTTTATTATTAGTTAATTAAGAGATTATATTATTATAATTAAATAAAATTTATAATTATAAGATAAATTATCTTAAAAATATCTATAGTTATAATTTTAAAATATTTATTAATAAAAAGTTAAAATATAATATTATATATTATTTTTCCTAAAAAGCTTCTATTAAAAATAATAATAATAATTTATTTATATTTTTACTATATTAGTAATAATAATTTTTTAATAATATTAAAATAAATATAAAAGTTTTAAATTCTATTATTAAATAAATTTTATATAAAATAGCTATTAATATAAATTAATAAAGTTATATATATTTAATTAGTAAGATTTAAAGTTTAAGTTATAATATTAATAATATATAAACTAAATCTTTTAAGTTATATTATATTTTAAAGTTTAATTAATTTAAAAATTTAATATTTTATTCTTCTTTTATTTTATTTATAATCTTATTAGAGAAGAAGTTTATTTTTTATTCTAAAAAATTCTAAAGTAAAATTAAATAAATAATAAAAAGATTTTCTAAATTAATACTTAATTAAAGTAATAGTTTATAAAAAATAAGATTAAAATTTTAAATAAAAGAAAAATTAAAATAGTTAAACTATTTTAAATAAATAGATTTCTAATAATCTAAATATATATTTTAAGTAAAAAAAAGATTTTTATAATTTAAATACTATTATTCTAAAATATCTATATTTTAAAAAACTTAATATATAATTTTAAAAGCCTAATAATTATTAATTCTTCTAATCTATTTATTTATATATCTTTTATAAAATAGTAAGGTATTATAAAAAAATTAAATTATAAAAAGATTATAAAAAAAGAATTTATAAGTAATATTAAAAGTATAAAGATATCTATAAATACTTATTTAAAAATTATAATAATTATTATAAATAAAGAAATAGTATTAAAAACTAATAATATTTCTTTATTAAAGAGATTACTATTAATAAATATTTTTATATATTTTCTGTTAAATATAAATACTAAAATATTATTAAGGATAATAATTATATTTATATTTAAAATTATTATATTTTTCTATAATTCTTTCAATTATTATCTAATAATAGGTGTAGTTTATCTATTTCTTAAAGTAATACTTATAAAGAGTTAAAGTAGTTTTATAGAAAAAGTATAGAATATTGTTATTTTTTTTTAGATATAAGTTATAAGAAATAGTTATATTGTCTTTTATTATTTTAATAAAAATAATTTCTAGATAAAATATTTAATTATTATTTTTATTAATATAATAATTAAGGAAATATTAGGTAAAAAATTCTTTTTAGAAGTAAAGATATATAAAAAAAAGGGTTTTTTAAATAATAAAAAAGGGGTACTGTAAAGGGACGGTGAAGCTCGTCTCTTATCGGGGGTGCTCGTAGGGACCTACAGCGTGCTTTTATGTGTATGTATGTATTCAGATTATCCAGTGCCGATCTCTATCGTCACTGGCATAGAGGTTTATATACAAGAGAAGAGGAGGCTCATACTCTCTCGAGAGAGGCCGTTATCAAAGGCCTCCTGTTTCGGCGTGCCGTCTCTATTCTATATACTACGAGCTTCATCTACATAAAGCGTCTATGAAACTACAACTATGTTGTCGACGTTGCATTTCGGTCGCCCACGGTAGCTGACGGTTGTCCGCGATACCTGGCGATTGCTACCGTCTCGTAACAGGTACTATTTTAATTTCTAAAAAAGAAAGTTAGTAATACTTTTAATGTAGGATATAAAGAAATATCTAGGATAAAAAAATTAGTATCTCTTTAAGATTTTACTCTATTTTAAAGTATAATTTAAAATTAAATATTTATAAATTATATAAGAGAATAAATTTTAATTATAGTAATATTTAAAAGCTATTTTTAAGATTTTCTTTTTTTAAATAATAGTTAATTAAAGATTTTAGTAATAATTCTAATATATTATTTTTTAAATATAGATCTTAAATTTCTTATATAATTAAAAGTTATAATAATATAGAAATAAAATAAATAATTAGTAGATACTAGTATCTAGAGTAATTCTATATTTAGTTGTGGTTATTTAATATAAATAATAATATTTATAAATATATAATTATAATCTATATATAAAGTAATTAATAAATTAGGTTTTATAAAAGTAATATATATATTTAATATTAATTAAAAGATATCTAATAATTTAATAAGATAATTGAAAAGATTTAATAGTTTTTAGATTTTTTATTATAATATTATATATATAAAAATTATCTATAAGTTATTCTTTATAGAGTTTAATTATTATATAATATAAAATAAATTAATAATTTTAGTTATTTTTAAACTATTCTATAGTTTCTATATACTTATAGCTAATATTTTTAGTAATATTAATAATATAATATTAAAGATATTAAAAATTTTCTCTATTATATTAAAAGATAATAATTTAAATAGTAGAAATTTATTAATAATTAAAATAAAATTATTTATTTAAGATTAAAATAGAAGTATAAAATTATTTAAAATTAAAATTTTAAAAGTTATAATTATCTTCTTATAAGTTTTTTTATATAGTAAGAAGTTTTTAATACTATATATTATATAAATATATAATAAAATTTTAAGGTTATAGATTAAAATAAATTAGTTATTTAAAAAGTCTTTTTTTAATTTAGTAAATCTAATATAATTTTTAGTTAAATTATTATTTATAAATAATATAAATATTATTAATAGGATTTTTCTAAAGCTAATAATATTTTTTAATAATTAAGAAATAAAAGAGAGATTATAAATTAAATTTTATTCTTTTTTTTAAAATTATTTTCTTTTCTTTATTACTTACTATAGTAGTTTCTAATATAGTTATAGAGGTATTTAATATATTAGTTTTTATAAATTTAAAAAAGATTTATTTTAAGATTTATTATTAGATTTTTTTAAAATTTTATATATTAGATAACTATATTATTTAAAGTAAAATAGTCTTAGGATTTAGATTAGTATTTTATATATTTTAAAAATTATATTATTATATATTATTTTTTTAAAAAGTATAATAGTTTTGGTTAAAATATTCTTTTTTATTATAGTTATAATATAATAGTTTATTAGATTTTAGGACTTTATTAGGCTTTTATTTTGGTCTAGTATAGTATTAGGTGGTATTAAGATTTATAGAGGTTAAATTAAAAATTTTTTTTAGTTTATAAAATTTATTATTATTTTTAATTTAGTTAAATTTATTAGATTTTTTATTATTATATTATTTTAGATTAGTAGAGTAGAAATAATTATTTTAGTTTTTTTTATTAAAGAATTTGGTTTAATAATAAATATTATCTATTTTAATAGTAATTTATTATATATTTATTTTAAATAAAGTATCTTTTTCTTTATTTTACTTTTTAAAGAAAATATTTTATTTAAAATAAGTTTTAAAACTTTCTTAAGCTTTATAATAGAAGTTAGATTTATTTTAATTAATAAAAAAAATAAGCTAATTAAACTTATAAAAATAGTCTTAAATAAATTTAGTTTATTAAAATTTTTTTAAATTCTTTTTAACTTAAGTTTTTTTATTATCTTTTTTATATTATTACTTAAGAAATTTAATAAATATTTTATAATTAATAAAAATAAAGATAATATAAATATTTTATTTTTTTTAAAAAATTTATTAATAATATTTTCTATAATTGATATAAATTTAAAGAATTGGTTTTTTAAAATATATATTTATAAAAAGGATTTTAATTTTATTATTAGGGAATTAATTTTTTTAAAGTTAAAAGTATATATTAAACTAATAAAAAAAGTAATTAAATTCTCTTAATTTTTTATTAAATTTAGTTAAGTTATTAATTTATAATATCTTATTATTAAATTATTTTTTATATATATTTTTTTTTTAAAAATTCTTTTTTTTTAAAAGTAACAAAGGTAAGTTTAATAATTTTTTTAGTTTTTTTATTTAAATTTATTACTTTATTTTAGAAAATTTAATTAATGTTTTAATTTCTAATTAAAGAGAATTCTTTTAGGAAGTTACTTAAACTATTTTTATTAAAACTAGCTAGGTCTTATATGAACTAATCTTCTTAAGTAGTTATTTTTATAAGTAAGTCTATAGTTATACTTAGGTTTTATATATTTCTATTAATTGAGTTTTTTAATTTTTATTTTATAGTTAGTATGTTTAAGTTTATAAGACTTATATTTTTTATTTCTAATTCTTCTTTATTTAAAGATCTTATAAGACTGTATATATTAGGTGTTAAAGAGTTTCTTATAAAAATTTTAAGAATACTAGTATTAAAATGTTTAATTATTTCTTTAAAGTATTTATTAGTAATAAAATTACTATTAAATATATATATATTATTTTCTTATTAAGAAGTTAGATTAGTTAAAGTGTTATATTTGTCTTAGGATTTCTTATTAAGAATTATTTAAAATAATTAAGTATTTTAAATTAATTGTTTTTTAACTTAGTTATTTAAGTTCTTAAGAAGAAGATATATAAGTAAAATAAATAAAGTAAATAAAGTATAACTTTAAATATAAGATATATTAGTTTAGTAAATAAATAAATTAATTAATAAAATTTAAAAGAAATATGAATATTATTATTAATTAAAATTAGTTAAATATATAAAATTTAATATATAAAAATATAGAAATATAAAAATAGTTATCTTATATAATTATTTAAAAGATAACTAATTTTAATAATTACTAGATTATTTTACTTAATTATCTTTTAGATAACTAAAGTAAATAACTTAAAATATATTATATTATTTATTAAATAGAAATCTATCTAATTAAATTATAAATCTAATTTAAAATATATTAACTTATAAATTAATTTAATAAGAATAAAATAGATTTTTATATAAAGAATAATTATATAAGTAAAAAGAGGTCTGAAATAGGATTTATATTTAATATAGTAGGATTTCTTATTTAGGAAATCCGTCCTTAGGTGAACTGTGACATATAGTATATAATATTAAAATATTATAAACTATATACTATATAATAATCTAACTAAAATTAATAAGTAACTATTTATTAAATTATTAATAAAAGCTAAAAAGAATATAATAAACTAGAATCTAATTAAGTTAGTCTAATAATATATAGAATTAGTATTATATAACTTAGAGAAGGTTTTATCTAAACTATAGTATAATAAAGCTATACAAACTAATCTTCTTCTTATTACTAATATTACTACTATTACTATTATTAATACTACTATTGTTATCACCATCAGTACTACTACTAGTAAAATACTAGCCCAGCTATAGTTTATCTATAAATTTATTAATGATATCCTTACACATACTAATTATCTACTTACTTTACTAACTATCAATTATATTAAGAAACTAGACAGAATAATAGAAAAAATAATAAGTAAAACTATTTTCTTATAAAAAATTAATATCTAACTCTAAGTTATAAATAAGAAGATCTTCTAATATAAATATAATAAATTAAGACTTATTAGTACCTATATTTTAAATAACTAGGAGCTTAATAGGCTATAATAGGATAAAGATATAGAACTAAGAGCTTAAAAGGTAGCTAATAAGGTATAATGTTATAAGATAGTAACAATCGCCAGATATCGCGGACAACCATCAGCTACCATAGACAACTAAAATGCAATATCAATAACATAGTTATAGTTTTATAAATACTTTATATAAATAAAGCTTATAATATATAGAATAAAAATAACATACTAAAACAAGAAGTCTTCAATAACAGCCTCTTTTAAGAAAATATAAGTCTCCTTTTCTCTTATATATAAACCTCTATATTAATAATAATAAAAATTAGTATTAAATAATCTAAATATATATATATATATAAAAAGTATATTATAAATCTTTATAAGCACTTTTAATAAAAAATAAATTTTATTATTCCTTTATATTTTATCCAATTATTTAAATATTTATAGTCTACTATAATATATATCTTATCAATATATACTAACACCTATCATTATAAATATCTTTAATACTATTAATAAAAAATAATATACTCTACTAAGTTTTAAGTAATAAATATAATATTAATATAAGTTTATAACTTATTAAGTCATATAAACATAGACTATAATCAGCCGAAATTAGTAGACCTTATAAAACTTTAATAAAAGCTAATATAATTTAATTATATTAAATTATACTTATATATTTATACCTTCTTCTAAATTATTATAATAAATTATAATAAAAAAGTTCTAAACTTAAATTATAACTCTAATAAAACTAATTTAATCTTTTATAAAAAAAAAAAAATTAAAAATTCTAATTAAATAATTATAATTATTTTTAAAAGATTATAAATAATATATAAAATAATTTATTTATCTATATAAATTATTAAAAATTTTTTAAAAAAAAAGAATATTAATTAAAATTTTTATATATTAACTTTATCTATATTTTATTATTAACTTAATATTATTTAAAAATAATTAATATAAAATAAATTATACTCTAATATTATTTAAAAATATAATAAAAAACTAAATACAACTTTTTATAACAAAATAAATAAAAGCTAAAATATTAAAAAAAAATAAGATTCTTAAAAAACTAACTTTATAGATTAAATTTAAAAAAGTAATATATACTTATTAAAATATTATTAATAAAAAAGAGTATACTTTAAAAATAATTTTTAAAATATAGTAAAATATTAAAAAGATATTTAACTATATAATTTAATTTATAATATATTATAATAAATTATTAATATAATATAAGAATATACTTTTAATTTTTTATTTTAAAAAATTTAAATTAGATTTATAAAAGATACTATTTAGCTTATAGGGAACTAAATTAAATAAGCTTAAATTAATCTTAATTATAACCTAATAAGCATTAGAATATGAAAGTTTAGTTAATAGTTATATAAGATATTATAAATTAATTAATTATATTATTACTTAAGTAACTAGTTTAACTATAGTAATATATATTATAATAAATAATTTTAATATAATATAGATTAATTTTATTAAAAAACTATTAAAGACTAAAAAATAATAATAAATAAAGAAGAAGTTTTACTTAAAATATAGAAAAAATAAATATTTTATAAAAGATTATAGAAATATCTTTAATTTTTATTTACTTAAGAAATAAGTTAGGAAAAAACTCTAAATTATGATAGATACTAAAAATTAAGAAAGTTTTTAATTTATAATAATTAATTAATTAAGAAAAGTTTAAAAGTAATAAAAATTTAATTATTTTAAAAAGGGGATAATTATATTTATTTATTAAATATATTTATAATAATTATTATAAACTATTTTTAATTTTTCTAAAACTTCCTAAGTTATTTTATTCTAATAATATAATTAAAATAAAATAATTAGAAGATAAGAGTAAAAGCTTTAATAGATAATAGAATTTTATTTTATTTTATAATTTTAAGATTTATTAAAAAATATTATTTACCTATATTATAGTTTAAAAAATTAATTTATTTAGAATTTATTAATAAAACTTTTATATTATTTTATAATATATTAATAATTATTAAGCTACTAAATATATTAATATAAGATTATTTAAAATATATTACTTTTAATATAATTAATATTAAGTTATTTAATATAATATTAAGCTTTAATTAGTTATAAAAGTATAATTCTAATATAAACTAATTTTTAGAATAATTTATATTTAGATAAACTAAACTAATAATTATTACTATAATTAGTATAATATTATTAAAAGAATTTAAAGAAGAATTAGAAAATAAAACCTAAACTATTAGTTTAATTAAGCTAATATAAAGTATATTAAAATTTTATAAGTTTTTAGTAAGAATCCTTAAGAAATATTAAAACTTCTTAATTTTATTTACTAAAGAAGAAGCTAGTAAATTATTAAAATATAATAAATAAAATTATTTAATATCTTTTAAGCTAAGATAAATACTATTATTTAAATTAATTTATAAATTATTACTAAATAAAAATAAAATATTATAAAAATATTTAGTTAAGATAAGAAATAAAGAGTTTATATAACTCTTTTTATTATTTACTAGTATATTTATTTTATTTATAAAAAAGAAAAATAGCAGTCTAAGATTTTATATAGACTACTATAATCTAAATAATATAATTATAAAGAATTAATATCCTTTAATAAGAATAAATAGATTAGTTAATATACTTTAAAATATAGTTAATAGTATTTACTAAGATAAATTTAAAAAATATTTATAACTTAGTATATATAATAAGAGAAGATAAGTAGAAAATTATTTTTTATATTTTATATAAATTATTTAAATATTTAGTAATATTATTTAATTTTATTAATATACTTATTTTATTTTAGACATTAATTAATAAAATCTTATAAGATTATAGAAATTATTTTATAATAGTATACTTTAATAATATACTTATTTATTTAAAAAATTTTAAAAAGTATTATTTATATATTAAAGAAATATTAGAAAAATTGAAAGATATATTTTTATATATTAAAAAAGAAAAATATAATTTTTATAAAATAGAAGTAAACTTTTTAACTTTTAATATATTAATTTATAATCTTTTAATAAAAAAAAAAAAGATAGTAATTATAAAAAATTAGCTTATATTATAAGGAGTTAAATAGCTATAAAGATTTTTAGGATTTATTAACTTTTATAAAAGATTTATTTCTTAATATAATATAATATTAGCCCTTCTATTAAATTTTATTTAGAAAGAATAAAAGTAGTTATAGACTAATAAAATATAAGATATATTTAAATATTTAAAAAAGATATTTATAAATAAGATAAAAGGAATATTTAAGTATTTTTATTTTAATTTATTAATTTATATAAAAATTAATATATTAGAAATTAATATAAAAATATATTTATTATAATAATATAAAAATAATTAATAATATTTAATTTTTTTTTATAGTAGGAAGATAATATTAATAAAAAAAAATTATTTTATTTTTAATTAAGAACTTTTAATAATTATTAAGTTATTATAAAAGTAATTATTATATTTTAAGGGGACTTAATTCTAAATAATAATTTATAATAATTATAAGAATTTTATATATTTTATTATATTAAAATAATTTAACTCAAGATAAACTTACTAGGTAGAAAAATTAGTAGAATTTGATTTTAAGATTTAATATTATTTAGAAGTAGAAAATATAGTGGTAAATATTTTTTTAAAATATTTTAATTATAAATAAATAAAAGAGAAAGAGGATTTATCTTTTTTATTATTAAAAGAAGGCTAATTAATTATAATTATTTAAGAACCTATAATAGGAATTATTATATAAATAATTATAGTCTTTATATTTATAATAAATAAAATTATAAATTAATATATTAGAGATATTAAAATTATAAGAATAATAAATAATTTATAATAAAATAAAATAGAGTATATTAGAAGATATTATATAAGAAAAGATAATATATTTATATTTTAAAAATATTTAGTTATTTTTAATAATTTTAAATTAAGAAAATAAATTATAAAGATAGTATATAATTTATTACTAGTTAATTATTTTAATAAAATAAAAATTTTGGAATTATTTAGTAGAAATTATTATTTTTTAGAATATATTACTTTTATTTATTAATATATATTAAAATATAATATGTATTAATAAAATAAGATGGTATAAATTTAGAAGGCTAGTAAATTATTACTTTTAAAGTTTTTAATAAAGTTTTAGGAGTTGATATTTTTTGATTTTATTATTAAATTATTATTTTTTAAAGATTTTTTTTTAAAAAAAAGCTTATTAAAATTTAATATAATACTATATTAGTTATAATTAATTAATTCTTAAAATATGCTTATTTTATTTTATATATTAAAGAATTAATAGTTAAAGAGTTGGTAGAATTTTATATAAAATATTTAATAAGGGAAGGGATATTAAAAGACTTTATTTTAAATTAAAGAAGATAATTTATTATAAAGTTTATAAAAATATTATATAAAGTAGTAAAAATTATAAATTAATAAAATATAGTTTATTATTTTAAAATAAATAGTTAAATAGAATAAGTTAATATTATTTTAAAATAATATTTTTATAATTTTTATAATTATTTTTAAAGTGATTAAATATTAATACTATTATTAGTAATATTTATATATAATAATATTTATTAAGTAACTATTAGAATATTATTATTTAAAGTAAAATATAGTTATAAAGTATATTATAATATAATATAAAAAATAATAATAGAAATATTAACTATTATAGAAAAACTAAAATATTTTTTAAGATTATATAAAGTATATTGAATTAAAATTTTATAAATATAAAATAACTAAGTAAGATAAGTTAATAAATTATAAAGGAATTTATTAAAATATAAAATAAAGTAAAAAATTCTATTTTCTAGTTATAATATTAAGATAAAATGACTAAGTAAAAAATTAAAAACTAGATTTTTAAAATTATATAAAATTATAAAAGTTATAGAATTCTAAACTTATAAGTTATAATTATTATCTTTAATAAAAAATTATAATATATTTTATATTTTATTTTTAAAACTATATATTATTAATAATATCTACCTTAAATTATTAAAACTAGTAAGTATTAAGATAAAGAGATATAAAAAATAAAAAGTAAAAAAAATATTAGCTAAAAAATTATAAAAGAAGGGATTTAAATTAAAATATTAAACTAAATTCTTTTTAGTTAAGTAGAAGAGTTAGTTAAAAGCTAATAATTTATAAAAATTTAAAGAGAACTTATATAATATAGAAAAGGTAATAAAAAAATTTTATAAAATAATAAGTTTATATAAGTAGACTTTTTTCTATTTTCTATAAATTAAATAAAATTAAAATCTAAATATATAAGAAATTATGAGACTATTAGATATATTTTAAATTAATAGAAATTTATATAATTAACTAAAAAGAAATATTTAAAATTACTATTAATTAACTAAATATAAAAAAGATAAAAGAAATCTTCTATAAAATATTATATAACTAAAACTAAGAACTTATAATTAAATCTTAAATTAAACTATATTATTAGGTATAGTGATAGTTATTATTATAATTTATTAGCTTTTAATAGACTTAACTAGGTAAGGTAGTTTTTAAAGTACTATAAATTGTAATGGGGGGTGTTGTGATTATAGGAGCTGTAATAATGGAAGTAATAGGTAAAGTAGGTAAGATAAGTAAAATAAAGGTAGGTAATATAATAGAAGTTGTAAGGGTAGGATTTATTTTGAGAATATTTAATTTATTTAAAATATTACTTATAACTAGTATAATTAAAGACTTATTAATATTTTAAAATAAATTTTTTAAATTGGTATATGCTAATATTTTATTTAGTATTATGAGGATAGTTAAAGAATTTCTAATATTTTAGAAAGTAGCTTTTAAAGTAGAAATCTAAATAATATAAGAATATAATTTAATAAGTTTTAAAATAATTAATATAGCTTTTGATAAAACTATAGTAATAATAAATATTATATTAGTAAAAGTTATAATAATATTATTTAAAGAAAAAGGATAATATTTAAAAAATTAATATTTATTAATTAAATATTAAATATTAATATTTATAAGTATATAAAAGATTAACTAAGATAAACTCTTAATTAAAATTTATGAAAATAAATTTTTTATAATATATTAAGATATTATAGTAAGAAAGATTATAGTAAATCTAATTTTAATATTAAAATTATATTTATAAAAGTATTTTTACTTTATATATTTATTATATTTAATACTATTATTAGTATAGTAAATAAAATTATCTTACTAATAAATAGTATATAATTATACTAGTAGATTATTAAAATTGATGATAATAAGTTTAATTATATTAAATAAATAGTTAAAAGTTATAATAGTATAAGATATAGTAATTAAAAAAGGGGAGTAAAAACTTTATATTTTTTAAAATTTTTTAAATTTTTTAAATATTTTTTTTAGAACTTTTAAAATTATTAGATTATATTAAAACTAAGTAAGGTATAAAGATTTTTTTTTATATTTTCTAATTTTAAAAATATTTATATTTAGGTTTATATTAAGGATAGGTAATTAATATTATAGTATATTAAGATAGTTAAGAAGGTAAATTTTTTATTTAATTAGTTAAAATTATATATATTAGTAAAGTTTAGAGAAAAAGAAGAGTTTATATTTTTTAGAGAGGGAAAATAATAAGATATAGTATATAAAGAGGTATTAAATATTCTTATTTATAAAATATTTTCTTTATTTATTAATATAAAATATTATAATATTCTATGTTCCTATATTAAAAAAATTTATAAGATTTTATATATAAATAAAAAAATAGTTAGTTATTTATTAGTATAAATTATATTAATAGATAATAATAGGTTATATAGAGTAAATATTATTAATAAAAAAAATAAAATAAAAATCTTTATTTTATAATAAAAATAAAAAGATTAAGAAGATTAGTTTTAATATTTTATAAAAGAAATATTTTCTTTATAAATCTTAATTAAAGCTATAAATTTTATAAGTTAAAAAAACTATAAAAAGAATATTTTATAAAAATATTTAGTTTAAGATAAATACCTATAATAAAAAAAGTTAAGGATAGATAGTATTATAATGTAAGATATTAGATACTCGTGTGTTGTAAGTTATGATAATTTGCGTTTCATGATAAAATAACTCAACTCCCTATCCCCCCCATACTTTTACTAAAAAACAACGTGGTATTAATTTTTAACAATTCAAAAAAATATTAGTTTAATTATTATTTAAAAAACTTTTAGATAATATTTTAGAATCTTTATTATTATCTATAAAAGGATTAATATTATTATTAATATTAGTTTAATTATTGATTTATATTAATTATCTAGTAGGTTTGGTAGTATTATTAATAATAATAGTAGTAAGAATAAAATATATAAACTACTTAGAAGAATATCTATGATGTTTAAGCTGTTGTGTTTTTATTACTTCTATTTATTATTTTACTTCTAGTTCTACTTTTATATGTTGTATATCTATACTTATAATTAGATAATTATTATTTTATTTTAATATTAAATAATATTAACTATTATGTTGTTTAATCTTTTTATTAATTATTTATAAGGCTTTAAGTTATATTTCTAGTAAATTATAATATATAGTATTAGCTTTTATTAATTTAGTAAATATATTAATTAAATAATTTTATAATAGTGAGATACTATAAGTAGTAATCTATTTTTTAATATTAATAATATCTTTTAGTATTTAAGATATTTTTAGAATATTAATAATAACTAAATTAATTACTAAAAGTAATAATTCCTTATATTACCTAATAATAAAGTTAAGATTAAATAAAAAGTATTTAGATTAATATTATATTAATACTATATTTTTTTTAGTGAATATTTAATTATATACTTTTTAAAATATTTGATAGAACTATACTTTTAATAAAAATATTTAATAATCTATATTGAATAAAATTTTAATAATATTGGTTGTGTAATACTGCTATAGTAGTCTAAATAATTCTATATTAAAAGGCTAAAAAAGATGAATACTATATAATAATATATATAATAATTTAATATTATTAATATAGTATAAATCTAAAAATTTAATAAAAATATATAATTTATAACTATTAAAGATTAATAATTAAGTTTTAAAACTATTAGATATTTTATTTAGTTATGAAAAAATTTTAAATTAATATATTTATTTAATATTAAAAGTATTATTTATCTATTTTTTTTGAGTAATATTAAAAGAAGTTTTCTTTATATTTAATATAATATACTAATCTTTTATATGATAAATACTTTTAAAAATAATAATTAATAATATTATTTTAGTACTAGTAGTATTAATATAGTTAATAATAGTAATATTCTTTTTATTATTATCTTATATTAGTTAAATAATTGTATTATAATAAGTAATATTTTAATAATATTATTTTTTTTTATTATAATGCTTTTTTTATTAAAATTCTATATATTTTCTTATTTTATTACCTTATTTTATATAATAATTTAAAATTATATAATATTAGTATAGTAGTTAAAATAATATTATCTATAAATATTTATTTATATAATTAAAGTATAGTTTTAATAATGATATTAAAACTACTATTATATATTCTATATTTATATAACTTAAAATTTAACTTTTTAATTAAGTATTAAACTATTTTATAAATTAAGATATCTATAATTTATGAAAATTAAGTGTTTTAAGATATATAAAATAATAAATTTTAGATGTTTTATTTAAAATAATAATTAGCTAAAGTAAAAAACTATGATTAGAGTAATATAGTATCTAGTCTACTAGTTTTTGTTTTTATATAATATTTAAAGATTACTTTACTAAATAGTAGGGTCTAGTACTGATATTTTTTAGATAATATTGAAGATGTTGATGGTTAATACTATATTTTTATATTATTTTTAAAATATTATAATTTTTAATAATAGTATAAGTAAAAGTATTTAAAGTGCTTTTTATTACTATATTATTATTTATTTTATTATTACTAATAATAAAGATATAAAGATTTTTATTTAGTAGTATAATAATTAAGGTAGGTAAAAGAATATAGGGGTTATTAGCTTTTAATTTAGGATATATAGTTTGTAAAGATATTATGTGATAGTTCTTTAGGTAATAAATAGTGGTATATTTTTTTAAGTTATCAAAAACCAGCGCCATGCTGATTTTTGACCAAAGTATGGGGGGGTAGGAAGTTAGGTTGTTTTATCATAAAATGCAAATTATCATAACTTGCAACATAGTAGTATAGTATAAGATTTTATTCTTTTTATTTAATAAAAAGTATATTATATAATTAAATTACTATAGTATTAATTAAGATAATTAATTAAAAAAAGATTTAATACTATATATTATTAAAGTTTAATTAAGTTATAATATTATAAAATTAATTATGATTAAATTAGATAACTTCTTTTAATTAATTAAATTTGATTATATAGTATTAAAATAATTAATAAATATATAAAGAATTTATAAAAAATTTTATTTTATAAAAGGAGAATATTATGAGATAATAATAATTACTAAGTATTATAAATGATTATTAGTTATTATAAATAATTAAAATATAATATTAATAATATAATTATAATTTTATAAATATTTTATATAAATAAAGCTTATAATATATAAAATAGAGATAATATATTGAAATAAAAGGCCTTTAATAATGGCCTTTTTTAAAAAAACATAAGCTTCCTCTTCTCTTATATATAAACTCTTATATCAGTAATAATAAAGATTAGTACTAGATAATCTGAATATATATATATATATAAAAAGCACGCTATAGGTCCCTACGAGCACCTCTGATAAGAGACGAGCTTCACCGTCCCTTTACATATAACTAAAAAAAAGCCATAGTCACCCTTATAGTAGTAGTAATAACAGAGATTACAATAGTACTAAACACTTTAAAAATTATTTTTAAAAAGATACTAGTAATAAAAATATAGTAATTATTATTAATACCTATATTAATAATAGTTTTAAGGATTTTAAGAGTTCTAAGAAAAGTTTAGAAAATAATTTAAAAAATAATAACTATAACTATAAATATATAAATAATTAATATATATATTTTTTTAATTTTTTTAGATAAAAAGGAGGAGAGTTAGAGGGAGATAGGTAAATATTAGTACAGCACTAAAATTTAGTTATGGTTTTAATTTGTTAATAATATAAATAGCATAAAAAATACTAAATTTCAATATAAAAAAAATAATAATAATTTAAATAATAGATGGAAAGTATTAAAAATTTACTATAGTAATCTATTTACTAATTTCTAAATTATATGAAATTTTTAAGAGTTTTAGTTAAAAACTGAATTTGTAACAATTTTTCAAAGTTCAAAATTTCGTGTCCAGCTTCCCAGTATATCCACCTTCCCGGTGGAATACGTTATAAAGAGAATCTTTAATTATATAACTAAACTACCTATTTTACTAATACTTTTTTACTTTTTAATAATATAATTAGCTAGTTAGTATATATAATTATTTAATTATTTTTTTAACTATTTAATCTTACTATTAGTAAAATATATAATATATTATATACTACTATTATTATATATATAGATAGAAACTATCCTTAATTATATATATATATTATATTAATAATATTTTTTTTATAACTCTTCTTATTAACTTATAAATAGTAAAAAGATCAAATAAGCTAGCAGCTAGTTTAAGATTATTAGACTATAATTATAGTATTAGTATTAATAATGATTTTAGTTGTTGGAAGATAAATAAATATATAGGAGTAATGATAGATATGATATTGATGATAAACTAATATTTAGTACAATACTAAATTTTAATTTTAGTACCTAATATATGATTATAAAATCACTAAATTTTGGTACATAAAAATTAATATTAATTTGAATAGTTTATAGAAAGTAAATAAATTTTAGTATAGTAATCTAGCTAGTATTTTCTAATTAGAAACCAATTTTTAGAAGTTTCTGATTAGAATTAAATTTTTGAGAATTTTTTAAAGTTCGAAATTTTGTATCTCGCTTCCCGGTGTATCTCACTTCCCGGTGGAATACGTTATATATATATAATTAAATTATCTAGTATTAATCTTTATTATTATTAGTATAGGGGTTTATATATATAAAAAGAGAAGGCTTGTACTCTTTTGAAAGAGGTTATTATTAGAGTCCTCCTGTTTTAGTATATTATTTTTATTCTATGTACTACAAGCTTCATCTATATAAAACATCTATGAAACTACAACTATGTTATCAATATTACATTTTGATCGCTTACGGTAGCTGACAATTATCCGCGATAATACAAAGCCAGGACAGCTGTGATACAACGGCGTGTAATTTTTCTTATGAAATGGGTCATAAATAAGCCACACAAACTGCCAAAACAACGTAGAAAGTTAATATAAATTCAAATATTAATATTTTTAAATATTTTTAAAAATACCATTTAGTTTTGCTTTTTTCAATTGAATGACAAATTTTATTTGCTTTTAAATAACTATTAAGCGAGATAATATTTTGTTAGAGAGGGTCCGTGCGGCCCAAAGTCAACTTGCTCTAAACGCAATGTACTAGCCACGACCAACTTATCTAGAAAATTATTTAAAGGGCCACCTGGCTATCCAAGTTTCTAGTATATTAATTTTTAGTTTTTAGGGTAAATAGAATATATTGGCTAATACTATTGATGAATAGTCCAAACAAAAGTGTGATGTTAACCATGAATTCCAAAAAGCAAATAACAAGTAAATACAAGGACATAATGAGTGTAATGTATGACGAACTAGAATGATAAAAAACTTCAAGCCCGATATGGTGTTATTCCAATAATATTCGCTTCTTCCAAAATGACGGAGGTAGCTGATATTCTTTAAATCACTAGGTTTCACCGTCTTTGTCTCATCTCTCGAGTCCTGTTTACTGGGGAATCTTGATCTTGGTTGGGTAGATAGTATGAGCGATACTGCGGTTGCCTGCATCAGCTGTCTTAAAACAGAAAATATGAATGTCGTAGCAGTTGGTGCTCTTATTTGCCAAGGGCGTAACAGTAAGATGGGCTCCCATGGCAACTTGGAAAGGATAGCCGTTGTCTTCAACACGTTCCGGGTTTTGGTCGGGTTGACCGACTACCTCGCTAAGAACCCAAATATATCTCTTCTTCTGGTCGGCGAGGGAATCGCCCCTTCCGATGTAGAAGATGAAAAATTGGCCTTCAAGGACACAAGCCGCAAGTGGGCTGCCTTCGAATGCAGTTAATCCGGACTTTGCGCATGTCACAGGAACTAAAGGAATACGGACGTATCGTCAGCAATTTCCTTCGTGGATGTAATGTACGCTCAATTATATAGTAAAATCCCGCTAGATCTCAGTTAAACTTACCTGTGCTAGTGTCTTCCATAGCCCTGTAGCAGATCTGATTGCTGGGGTTTTGGTAAACGACAAATCGGTCTTTTTTTCTGGCATCGTAAAAGGCCGCGAGTTGTGTGTTTCTGTGAGATGCTTCGGGATCCAAGACAGTTGCATTTCCGCATCGGTTTCCGATAGAGTGCTCGACGATTGTGGTGGACGGATCATTTGGACTATATCAATATTATAGGACCATCATTAAAAGCAAATTCTAGAGTAAGCCAGCTCGCAGGGTGTCACTTACTCATCAGAATTTGCCCTCGCAATCTCATAGAGCCAGCCGAAGTTTTCACCGTCACCAGTTCCAGCGAGGATTGGAAATTGAGTAGTAATAGTTACTGGCTGGGATCCAGCCTCGGCTGAGAACTGGGTTGCAAAGCCAGGGCTAACTTTGGCCACAAAGTACTCTCCAGTATCGCTCTTGTACCTAGATACTGCCATTACTTGGATCTAATTATTGTTTAGACACCAGTTAGGATCGATTCTTAGCAGAGGCAATTAGAAGGCTGAAAGTTTACCTGGCCCTTTAGTTTCATAGCAACCAGTGGTGAGTCGAGAAGGACCGGGCCCTGCTTGTCATGATCAAGGCAACGTTGGCTCAAAGAACTAGCTTCCATAGTATCGACACTTCTAGCTCTAACTCCGACATTCTGATAACCGGTTGTGTAAAAATTGAGGATTTGGCTTGTATCCAAAGGGTTTGGTACGGCTGCGAGACCTGTGCGATGGCATTGGCACGGCCTGTTGCACGAAGCTTTGAATTCTTGCACACACGACATTTTTAAGATTATATTGGCTGGGTTCCGTGATGTTTCAGGAGAAGAGATATGTGGATTTTGATCCGAAGAACCTTGAGAGGAAGAGCTAATTTTTGTGAAGTTATATGAGAAGTTATGATTGAAAAAACCAATAGCAAAGCTAAGGTCTATAGAGAAGCTGATTTTCCGGCTGTTGGAGACTGTTCTTATGGTCTGTGCTGGTTGAGTTTCTTCCAAAAGTTTGGATTCTACGCCCCCCTTTATAGAAAAATTTGATCGTAGCATAGTATAACTCCTTTTCGGCTTTCGGGCATCGGGTTGATGGACTGACTCTGCGTCGAGGAACAATCATACGTCTATGTTGACGTCCAGAAAACTTTTTGCTTTGCCTATAGGACCCCTTCGCTATAGCCTCCATAATACAATCCTACCTGGAAGCCATCGGCTGAAACTTAGCATTGGCATTCGAGCCCGAGCACCCGCTGCGCTCCTCAGAAGGTATCTCGGGCCCCCTTGCGAAAGTGGTTGCCACCCGAAAGCTGGGAGATGCGAAGAAAGTATCTATGAATCAATAATATCCGAGGGCTGGTCTGCATATCCCGAAGCGCGAAATCTAACAGCTAACCTTTGCAATGCTCATCCGTCAACTCGACCCATACTACTGCTAGAAACAGGTTTACTTTCAGAAATTGTGGACGTGATGTATACGTGTACAATGCATGTTCGAATTTTGTTTTCTATCTTCTGTACCTACACGCACCGTGTACGGTAGGGTTCTCTGAGGTATCTAACGGACCCATAGACTCTCTCGGAACTTTCTGGGCCTAAAGTCCTGTGGCCTTCAAATATTATCGAATATATTATCTTCTAAATTTTCGAATTTGAGCTCCGTGTTCACAATAGGTCTTTAATCAAGCCTCAGGCAAGATAGATATCGACTCTGCGTTCACGCGGGTCGCATTTGTGCGCTTCCAAATCGACTGGCTCTCGTCCCACAGTGGCCCTGTTTTATTGCCGCCCACATTATCTACGGCTCCACCGTTTTGCCATCCATGCGTTACTATTGGCGCGCACCTAGGAATAGCTGAAATCAAGTACTTTTCGCCTCGCAAAAATTGCCGTTCTTCTTAGTGCTATTTTGTGTTGGCCTTGTGACAGGGCTGAAGGCTTGTCAAAAAAGTGACGCTTCATTTAATATAACTTGGCGTTCTTGGCACAATGATTTTTCAAGAGTTTCAAAACATCCAAGATTCTCTAAGAAAAAGTAACTCCATCAAGAATTAACATTTTTTCTCAGTAAAAAGATGTATTATATTCATTTTATTCAAAAAAATTTTTGAGGATAGAAATAAAAGAAATGAGATTTAATATGGTATTCAGGGTACCCGCCCAGTTAACCCGGTGGTTCGGCCAGTTTATGCCAAGAACATTATGGAGCGTTACTTTTTTGACCAGAGCTCGTAATTATTGCCAATTCTTATTACTGACGAACCTACCCCGCAGAGTAGTCAATCAAGGCTTTTAGGATAGCCGGCGGTATGCCGAAACCATGAGTATGAGGCCACCTTCCGCAGGTAACCTGGCCGCTCGTGGTCGCGCCCCGATCAAAATAATATTCGCCATCACAGATTTTGATACTGTAATATCTGGCGAGTGGTGTCGATGACTGGGCACCTAACCATAAGAACTGTCTCTACACAAGCTATTAATCCTGACGAATGGAAGCTATTCTGAGCCACCTCGGTTCGTCCCGTGTGTCCCCGTTACAAATTGCCTCCCCTGATTATACGTAACAGCCCCCATCTGAAACTCAGAATTACGAGGTCGAGGCTGACTGGTAAAAGCCCCTTGGGAAAGGTTTGTCCGATTCTCTTGGATTTGATGATTTCAGCCGATATTACAAGAGTGCTGGCCCTAACAATCCGTAAAATTCTCGAAAGATTTTTATTCCGACGCGCGGGTTGACGCTAATCTAGCTATATTATGCCCTGTGCGACGGTTTGGCCTTTTGCGGGTCCTCTGACTTCAGCTGTTCCTGTATGCTATCTGTTCGGCCCTTTTTGAGCCCTCTGGCTTCAGCCATCCCTGTGCGCGAAGGTTCGGCCCTTTCCAGTTTATTTTGATATCTTCAAATATGACAGGTCATCCAGATCAAACAATCCTAGCTGAGGGGTGTAGATGAGGCAGAATGCTATTGCCGTTGTAGTTAAATCTTTACAAATTTCGCCTTCCATATCTGCACTAATTATTGACTCGAGCTGAAAAATTAACTCGGGCTTGCTCAGCCTAGGCCAATAACTATTCCGCTTGTCAGTTCAAAAGGAAGCAGCCTAATAAATTTTATATATAGTTATTTTTTCTTAATCTTCAAGCTTCTGTTTTAATTACGAAGAATATATCAACTGTACAAAAGCCACAACATTTGATTAATTAAGTACTTTGCAGTAGCGACTTATTGTAGATGTGAGACAAGTGTGAGGTAATATCTGTATATTATCAGATTTTCTGCCTATTGATCAAAATGAGATCTCCCGTGAGCTAAGGTGCCAGAAACAGCAAGCCAACGTAGGTATTTTAGCTCCTGAACCTTATAATGCTTATCAAAGTCTGTAATATTCATTGACCATCAGATTTTTCATTAACTATGGCAAAATAGTTTAAGTCCCAACCCCCAAACCCCACCTGCTAGGACAAGCCGGCCACTCAGCGGCGATCGCGGTCGGGTGGCAGTCGGACTCGGAAGGCGCCACGCAGCGCACTGCGGGGTAACCGAATCAATAACGAAGCTTAAAACCACACCACGGTTGACACTGTGGTATCGTTTCGGGAGCACTTACGAAGGCTTGCCGAAAAAGGTAGGATACATTAAATTTGAAAAATAACTAATTAGGGTGGCACCAGGGAGGTTATTATCTAAAATAACGATACCGCGATATTATGAGTAGTCAAAAGGGAATATTGAAGTACTACCATTTAATGTAAATAGAAGTAGAAATATCGCAATTTGATGAGCTGAGGCTATGTTTGCTATACCCAAAGCTCGTGATAATATATACTAAAAGAATTTAGAACAATCGAAATTTCTATTAGGAATTCTTTCCAAATAAATAATTTTGATATTGAACGATAGAAGAGCAGTTGAGAAATGCAACAGCACAACACATTCTGGCTCAATTGCATTAAAGAGTTTACTGCTTATCGGGTGACTAGTCGGGAATCGCGATCTCAAGGCCGATTTTTGTAGCTTGCGAAGATAATTCGGCGAAATTCTTAAACATAAAAATTCAAATTCGCAGGCGAAAAATCTGGAACGTTGAATTGCGCTTACAACGCTCAGCTCGCACGGAAGGTCGCCTCCAGTAATCGCACACAGGAGAGTCGCAAACACGGATCGCACACAGGAGATTTGCAAACACGGATCGCATACAGGAAATTTGCATACGCGGGCCGCACACAAGGACCGAGCACAGGGATCGCATACAGGAAAGCAAATATGCAAAGAGTGTGACTTAACAGGCCACAGATGCATAGAGCAGTTGCGAGAGAGTGCATTCGTCATGTGAATGAGGCAAAAAAAGAGCAATAAATGAGACTCAAATGAACAAGAAAAAGCTGGAGCAAGGTAAATACATAAGTTGTCGTGATTTCAAACTGAGTAATAACTCAAAGGGGTATGTAAAACCCTCCGTGGGCGAGTAACAAGTATCGTGCTGGCACCCATGGCACCTCTGGGACGCGCCATGTTAGTTGTAATCGTAAGAAGCGAGAAAGCAAGAGTTTATTAATATGGTATTAGTTCATTGGTGGTACTTCTCATGGTAACTTGAGTTACAAGTGCACGGACGGACAGGGGGTCTTTCTTTTGCATTACACTACGTATGCATACTCATGCACGAGAGAGCCGAATTGCGAGAGCTATTCCTCTGTATAACCCAGCCTCTGCATTTGTCCAACATGTCTGGTGGGGAGAGTCTGATATGCGATGGGCACGAAATTTCCTAATATTATCCACTAAAATGTAATTAGATTGACTAAAAGAATTGACAATAAAGCATTTCGGGCTAGGTCAGCCAGTCGGATATTCCGGGGCGGGAAAGTAAAACTGAGCTGAAAAGTAGACCTAGATCTGCAGCTGACCCTATATCAGAAAGCATCACAATTTCGGAAAAATATGCGGCATATCGCAAGCGCCATGGTGCGCCATGGTTTTTTTATTCCCACAAGGTGTCCTGAGCTCGTGGGTCTTGAAGTGCTCATATGATACTCCAGATAGGTGACATCTGTGGGTTTATATCAAGCATTCATATGCTTGATAGAGTGGTTTTGTCCCTTTTTGCCTGATCAATTGTATCCGACGGCTGAAGATTTTCAGCCCTTGATTTGCCTATATTATAATAAAAATATGTTTTCAGTGGCTTAAAGACGCCCACAATTACAGTTTTTGGAGCTCCTATCATGTTTTGTAAATCTTGTCATGAGTAGCCAAGAAATCATCCCACGTCTCAACCTTCATCTTTTTTTAATTGGACACTACATAATATGTTCATAGACATAAACTTTTACAGAGCATACTATAGTATAGTGGTATATATACTGGTGGAAAAAGCTGGTTCTCTATCTTAGAAACCAACCCCTTCTGTCTCTTTGCTATAATCAATAACTATACCAAAATTATCCAAGACTACCGATATGAAGTCGTCAAGGCTGCTCCTTACCCTTTTGGTGGCATCCTTTACAGGTATTTAGAATACATATCCTAGAATCCAAGTGACTTATAATTGTTTTCTGATTATATTTTTATAGTTGGGCAAATTCAAACTGTTCCCCAATATATCTTCGGACAGGCAAACTCGAAATGCCCAGAGGATGCCAGTTGTGTCGCGACACGGTACCCAACGGTCACGGAATATTATGGTGAACCAGTGGTTGTAACTACAACCAATACAATCGTAGATGTGACCGTTAGTCTCACATGGTTACCGCCCTTCCATCCCCATTTCTTCGATCTCGAAGAGATTAAATAGAAGACCTAGCTGAAATTAAAGGGATCTTTAGGTACACACTTCCACTCTCACTCATTATGTGGCTGTCGTCGAGCCTAAGCCAATGGTGAACGAGCCAGGTAGATTCCACCCAGTATCTGACAAAAAAAAGAGTCGAGCCTTTCCTAACCCAACTGATTGAACCAGCTGTATGCGAAAGCACCATCATCAAACGGGTCGCACGCCCAGAGACCGTCACTGTCATGTATAATCATACCACAGTTTCGCACGAGTTTACCGGTGTAGTGACAACGCAAACGGTCACCGTACCATGGACGTCTACCACCACGATAGCATGCGTGCGCGAGGTCGGTGGTCCACATGATCATGATCATAATAGCCTCCCGGTGCCGATACCACCAGTCCAAATACCCCCAGTCCGAGTCCCCCCTGTCGAAATTCCCCAAAGTGGTGACTACAATGGTGTTCCAGTAACACCAGACATCGACCCCGAGTTTGAAAACGAGTAAGTCACTAGCGTCCACCCATCCTCTTGATCGCTGAGGATTCTAGCAAAGGCTAATGTTTAATGACTCGATAGCTATAGATACCCCCATTGATAATCTGACGAACCTCAAGCGGTAATATGAAGCTTTATCTTCGTTCTGGTCGTGCATTAGTACTTAAAGCTACACTGTTAGCTATAAAGCCTGTTGTTACCCTTTTTTTTTGAAATATTGCCTCCAATTTCCACCTCTATACTACATCGTCTCACATTGAATACCCCGATTTTAGAGGGGTTATCTATAGAGCTGGCTTAATGCAGCTTCGCTTTAATTATTCTTGTTTCGATCTTCTTTCGATAGTTTCGGTGTCCTGTATATGCTGGCCAATTGAATATATTCTTGATTCTTAATTCTCGTTCACGCTAAAATTTCCGATCCAGACATTTTAGAAGCAAAATGTAATCCAGTCGTTGAATAGAAATTTTAAGGGCACTGATCCAATGGATCAAAACATAGACTTGAGACCCGCTTGCAATATCCAGATTTGAATGGAAGTAGCATTGATGCTCTAGCACGAATGAACCGAGATGAAAATTCGTCGGTACAATCTATCACACTGCTGGTTTTTCTTCCTCTCAAAATACAGTTCAAAGTTTCTTGTCTTTGATGTTGGGAAGCGGTCATAACTAAAGTATATTTGGAAGGGCCGTCAATGAAGGATTCAGCAGCGCCGCAAGTTCCGGTCCGACTCATAGCCAGCTTCAGAAAAGAAAAAAAAAACTCATAGGTGCTTGACCTATTGCCTCCTCTAACCTATTTAGGTGTAAGTTGAGCGGCTTCCCGCACCGTGGTTATCAATGATTGACTCGTCAGTAATGCATACAATGAGGGGGACTGAAGGGCCGCTTCTTGCGTATGCAGGCTGTAGGGCCGAGCCCTGCCTCGAGTGCCTGAGTTCGAGGCTAGCAGCCTGGGATCTAAATAAGTAGCTAAGTAAGTAAATTATTAAGTAGCTAGATAGGTATGCTAGTAGCTAGCTAAGTAAGCAGTTGGGTGGGTAGGCTGGCAACTAGCTGATAGCAAGCTGGTAACTAGCTAGGCGGGCAGTTAGGTGGGCAAGCTGGTAACTAGCTCAGTAGGCAGTTAGATAGGCAGGCTAGTAACTAGCTAATGGCAGGCTAGTAGCTAGCTGGGCGGGCAATTAGGTGGGCAGGCTGGTAACTAGCTGGGTGGGCAAGCGGGTGAGTAGGCAGCTAGGTCAGGTGGATAACTGTATTGTGTAAAAAAAAAAAAAAATAGCACAACACACAGTCTCGGCACCACAACACACTGCCTGCCCACCTGCCTGCCCGCTCAGTTACTTACCCAGCTACTCACCAGTCTGCCCACTTAGCTAGTTACCAGCCTGCCCACCCAACTACCTGCCTAGCTAGTTACTAGCCTGCCATTAGCTAGTTGCCAGCCTGCCCACCCAACTGCTTACTTGGCTAGCTACTAGCATGCCTATCTAGCTACTTAATAATTTACTTACTTAGCTACTTATTTATATATATTATATATTTTACTTATTTACTTTCTTATTTACAACTTAATTCTTTAAATCTGAAATTTATGATAGTAAATTTGTGTTGAGTTTGTTGGTTTCTGTTTTTTTTTTTTTGATTTTCCACTGGGGGTCCAAAAAACGCGCCACAGTCGTTCTACCAACAGACGACCGGCTCCAATATCATTGTCGACGATTCCCACAATAAATCTTCCCTATGTGCGATCCTTGTATGTAGATTTCCTGGTGCGATTGGTATATGCAACTAGACATCAGCTCACTTTCCGTACTCAGAATTCACCCTTAACTCTCTCATTTCATCGTGCATGCATCCTCCCTTTATCCTTTTCGGCGGGATTATACGCCACAAAATTCACTTCAGCTCCCCTTATCGTTTCCAGTCGGAGCTGAAACTGCATATTTTGTAGATGGATCGATTTTGCAGGCCCTCATTCACAGTGCGTACTGGTTTCTAGGCCGTAGTCGCCGTTGAACTAGCTAATGCACAGCCGGCGAGTATTATGATAATCTTGGATCGATTGAAACCTATTGTCTTCCCATTATCGTTTGACCCCCCTTACTCTCTCTCCACAACCGCTCATAGCCATTATTTAATCCTCGCATTTTATGGATAAATGCCTTTCTGTGGCCATTTTCTGGTCAGCGCGGCGCCTGCGAGAAGAAAATGAGGGAAACTCTGACTTGGCCGACATAGCATGGCGCTATTGCGTCGGACTTCGGATTACTTTTGGGGACCATAATCGTATTCACATACTTATGTTCATAGTGAAAACTTAGGGGAATGTATAGGTTCGATTTCACTATCCTAGGGTGTACTATAGAAAGCCGAGCAAACATTCTGGTTGCAGTAGAACTAACTTTGACATAGTTCGAGTGGTACAGGTAAGCGAAGCGTCTTAATACAAAACTAGCATTCAATAAATGTTAAGAATTAAAAAATATATTCTAGCCGACGCAGTAAAATCGGAGAGTTGCGCTCTGTTGCTGAAGCTGAAGGACGGTGACGTAGGGGAACACAAAGGCATTCGCGATGATGGTTGTTGTGATTGAAACCTTCGTTGCAACACTGGCTTCGGTCACTTGGAAGCTGCTGTAGACTCCCTTGATGAAATCCGATACTGCGTTATCAGGACGAGGAGGAGGAAAAGTGAATTTCCCGGTTGGGGAGCCGTCTCCAAGTTTAGTATATAGAAGTGTGACCAGAGTAGCGTCGTTTGTAGTGATCTGAAAAGACTCAGAATCTTTGAAGAATGCAATAGGTCGAGCCAAGTTGGTAGTATTACTAATCTCCCACACATAGCCCGGTGAGAAATTGATTCCTGAGCCAGTTGACCAGAATGCATAAGGCTTCTGCAGAAATTGAACCGAATTGAGAGATGTATTTTGTGCAAGTTTGGGAACGTCTCCATCGCAGCTCAGCTTCTTTTGTGTGGTCCAAGTATCGCCATTTATGCGATAATCAGAATAAAATGGTGCTTGGGTGGCGCTGTCGATCCAGTACAAGCGTAATACATAGCCTTCAAGTGTTAGAGTACTAGGGCTTGTTCCAGGCAGGAATTTCACGCCTGCATTTGTCTTGAACAACGGAATTTCTGGAGTAAAATATCCCCCGACAAACCTCGTGTACCAGGCTCCGTCATTTCCACCTCCGTTGTAAAAGACGAACAAGGTATCGTTGAATACAACTGTGCTGGGACTGGTCCCTGCGGCAATCGAAGTATTCCTGAGCCTGTTGGAACCATTCCATTTGATTCCATCAAAGAAGTCCCAGAAAATACCATTAGTACCTTCAAGGGACTGAAGAGACACGGCCCAGTAGAGATACAGTTTATCTTTGTAAACCGCAGCAGTAGGCGAAGTGTTTGGCAGAAAAGCGGCACTGTTGATCGTGGTGTCAATCCTGCTGACAGGTGTCCAAGCTGACCCATCAAACTTGGTCAGGTAGGTGGCATCACCTCCAGCTCCGTTGAAGAAAAGGTACAATGCATCGTTGAAAACAACAACAGCAGGAGAAGTTCCTTTGGCAATGCCGAGAGTTTGAGCGCCTTTCTTGTTAAGATTGTAGATAGGGGCCCAGGTCGTTCCATCGGTGGTTGTTGTACACCATACACCATCATAGCCGGATCCGGCGTAGAAGACATAGAGAGTGTTCCTGAATACAACTGAAGCAGGAGCTGAGCCAGGATATAGATTGATACCCTGAACGTAAGAGGACAGAAGCTGTTGACGACTCAAAGCCATTTTGATTTGGTAGTATTTAGAGAAGAGATACTAAAGTGTTTGTATGATAAATAGATAGTTATATCGTATGATAGAAAGGTATGTTTGTATGAAGGTTAGGTATACTCACTTGGGGGAAGATTGGGGTCAATTTATAAGATTTTTGTCCCTGGATTTGTGCGCATACAAGCCGAAAATGCATGCTGCTAGTCAACGTATTTGGCTCTCGAAAAGAGCGAAAGGTAGCACTCGACCGGCTCGAGCTCGAGTAGCCTCGGCAGACTTTTTTCCTCAAAGTAAGAGGCGCAAGCAAAATCAAGATTGGCGATATACGATTGGATATGTGACAAAACTCATATTCGGGTTACTCCGAACCAGCAAACGCCTCTAAACTTAGACCATCCTAATCTTTCGAGATACACTGCAGTCCAAAACGAACGACTTTCGAGAATTTGAGCCATCAGGACTAGATACTGAGCTCAGAACCTAGATAAAAGCCTTAAGAGAACCTGAAGTATACTATGATGCCTGTCTACGGTACAGCATCATAACTTGCTACCTATTCTCTCCTCTGCGCCTTCCAGATTGTGTTGTGCGGTCAAATCCAACCTATGGTAGTATTCGAGGTTGTAACATATTGATCAACAAACCCAGGCGCCAGAAGAGTGGGGAGCCCCAGCGTCGAGAAGTAGAGCCGAAGGAACCCTAGCTAGTTTGATCGACTCCGACGATGCGATACCTAGCTAACGCGATATGGGTTGTATCTTTAATTGTTCGGACTGGGAAATCAACACCCAATCATCGATTACGTAAAGCGCCAATCACTCCCAATATACGGGCTGAATATTCAGCTACTCCGAAGCACGCTGCATCATACACTGTTATTTATGGGCTAAACCTTTAATTGCGAACCAGAGAGAGTCCTAGAGTTATGCAAATCTGCAAACACCTCCAGATTGTGATACCTGATGCATATGTACGAACAGTTGTTCTTTCTACGGTGGCAAATGCTTCAAGTCCATCCAGACTGTTCGGTATAGGGAGTGCCGTGCCGCTCTTTGCATATATCCTAACGTAGAAAAAAGAGCGTTTCCACCATCCCCGAGTGTACTTAATCCCTGTCACGTTACTCGGGGTTTTGTGATCCTGAGGCGCGATCCCTGCCATACTACTTGTTGGTCGACCCACGCGGCCCGTAACCAAGCGGTTCCTCTCAATGTCCCAGCGCCACGTGCTTAGTTATTAGCACACAGCAATGTAAAGTGCGTTCCGGAAATTTTTAATTTTGCAAACCAGGTCTGTAGCCGAAATGGAAATCTGAGACCCACCTAATTGTGCCCCATTCCGAAGCGCGAGTACTCGAGTCGATACAAAACTTCCGAACACACGACTGCAAAAGCTCCACAAGGCGCCACAAAATGAGGGAACTAATAGCCATTTAGACTGGGTTGATAGCTACCCCCTTACTTACTTGATCTCTCTTCCGTTCTAAAATTAATTTTATAATAGAATAGTAACGAAACACCGTGAACATGCTTGCGAACAGTACAGCCGATCCACGAATTTACCCCACCAGTGCCTAGTTCATTCAGACACTGATAACATTGTGCAGACCTTATCATTAGATATTTCTCTAAAAGTCAGGACCTTTCAAAAAAACCAAGTTTCGTATGTTGATTTCCACTCATCTGAATCCTGATTGGGGTTTTGCACGGACTCTCAGCTGTGAAATGGCGCTTCCAGAACGAGACAAGGCTCAATGCTTTGCGATTGCCACATTTTGGCTTGACCCTCATCACATTGCATACCTGAGGATGTTTTTAGTAAGGAAATATTAACCGATCCCTCTGATCTTAGCTTGATCCCTCGTGCTAAGTCTCGGCTAGGACAAGCCAACGGTTTAGCAATGCTGGAGAGACCTATTTCGTCCGACTTTTCTGATACTCAGCCGCCACCACAAATCTTAGCTTATTCCGAAGCGCGCAGCGAATACAGTAATGAGCCCGATCCCCGATGTTCTAGCATACGTTGTATACGATTTCGGCTGGTTATCTTCCGTGGACCCCAATTTCCACAAACTTTCTCAACAGATGCTCGGACTACTGCCTCTTCATCACAGTTTCAATGCTCAATACTTTGATAATACTTTTGTCTTTATTTACAGGCATGCAGAGTTGTTTTACAACCTGGTTTTAGGTAACGAGTGCAGTGCAAAATGACATTGACCAATTCAAATTCTAAATCTGAGATCGTACGGAACTTTCTAACGGGGTTTTAAGTTCAGGGTAACACCACGCGCTTGACTTTGGAATGGAAGCCTACGATGCACTGGCTATTTTTGCCACAAAAGCTTGCAGCTGTATTTGGGAGTCTCTCGCCCAGTAGGCACTTATGATGCGATCAGTCGACTTTAATTCTCTAAAGAACACGATGCATGGCGTGCTCCTGATTATGGGGGCATCTGTTCGCGTATGATAATCACCTTTCATCACATTGTACCACATTGCATCACATTAACATTTATCTGCGCTTTAGACTGTAATCACTTACTAATTGGACTATCTTGGAGGCTTAAATGTCTGTCTTTTGATTTTCACGGACTTTTCCGCAATTTATCTGGTTAAAGTTAGATATTATGCCCGGATACATGCTTTCGAATGACCACTCTATCTCATATTCTTAGTATCAATGATTGCTGTAACTTGAGCGACGCAAAGATCAACTTTTTTGAGGGTATTATTAAGATGGTTTGTGGTAAGCCGGTGGTCCGAGCGAACTCATCCGTTGCATCTCGAGGTACTTGCCTTCATGTCTAAAATCATCGATAGAAGAACCGAAGCCCGATTTATAAGATGAATGCATCTCACCCACTTATACAACAGCCTCGGGGCTATTTGGTATGTCGTTGCCTTGAGCTCGGAGAAATTTAAAGTCACGCGTGAAACAGTGTTAAAGTATCGGAAATTGAATAATTCTTTCTTAAACAGACGTAGAATAGGTCTCATTTGGTTAGGTCGCAAAATAAATGGTAGCAATTCTTTTTGGAGCACGATTGCACAACAAGAAATCTAAAGGCTAGGGATGGGTGGTTATGGGGTGTAGGTTCAACGCCTACGTGAATTATGGGATAGCTGCCTTTTTCTGAGTGCGCAGTGCGTGATAGCTGACTTCCTTTCTGCATACACTCCACAGGATAACTGCCCTTTTCTGAGTGTGGACTGTGGAATAGCTGTAGATTAGCCGCCGCCCGGCCATGTGGCATCCCCAATTTCGCGTTCAGGATTACAGCTGGCCTGCATAAACATTTAAATTTGACCCAGAACAAAAAAGACAGTTTTATATGATTGGCACATCGGGCTATCGGTTCTTTCGTCTGTTCAGGTATCGTTCGTACTCGCTAAAACTGTTGCTATGGCACGACCCGGATGATAGAACAGGAAGAGCAAGAACCCAAATTATAGTACTATAGTGTAAAAACTAGCTTGGAACTGAGTCTTTGCTCTTTTTCTCTCACTCGGGTAGGCATATAGGAATAGCTGAATGCAGTAGATATCGATCTACATGAGTCGATTTAGAACCTCCCCACTTAGGCGATAGATAATGTGGAATGCGTCAGAGGATTTGGAAAGCCTTTCCTCAAATGTTATATATCCGTTTCTCTATTCATTTCATCACCGTGCGGCATTTTGGAAACAGGGATGGCGAGTTCCAAAAAGGCAGATTCGTAAATATGCATATGATGCTAGAAAATTTGGATCTCACTCATGGTCACTCTGCAGCTGTAAATCAAAGTAAAAAACCAATCGGGAAAGTTAAATTTTGCTCCGATTTGCTATCTGATCGTGTGATCATGGTTCGAGTGGTTCCATATGGACGGTTGTTTTGAGTTGGGGGATAATCACACTCGGTGAAGGTTGGATAACAGGGTCTAGGATTCTAAGCCGCATTTGAGACATATCCAAACACTTTCGCCAAAAACTGATCAGATTCGGTGTTTCATGGAGGAAATACAGAGACTGATGATATTACTGAACAACCCCTCGGAATCCTGTTTCCATGATTCTCCAATCCTTTCTGGCATAATTCTATCTTAAGTTGAGAGGAAAGAAATAGTGATATATTTGATACAGAATTAGTGATTGATCAAAACTAATCTGATGTTTTCCACTTCATTGACTTGTGTGAAATATAATTATGCATAAATGTTCCTTGCCTTGAGGGTTTGAACTACAAATCACCCCATTCAACCCTTGATCTACATCAATCTCAGAAGCCAATAAAATAGCATTTTATTATTACCACAATATTCAATCATGAGCTAGTCTTGCAGTTCTTTTCAAGAAGATTAATCCGGTGATACCGCATCGTTAGTCAATAACGCTATTGATAGCATTCGCGATAACGCTGAACCAAACGGTTGAATTTTACAGAAAGATTGAAACCAGCAATCAGACCGTTACCCCTTGCCCATAAAGAGCATAAACGCCAAATTCTCCTTCATTATGGCTCAGGCAGATAAAGACTCCGATAAGTTGAAGAATCAAGTTCAAGGCTTGATCGGAGATCTTAACTTCGGGGAAATGAGCTGATGCAATCTCAGATGTGGCTAGAGACATCATTGGCGATCTACTTGGCTTTTCAAGCGCGACTATTCGAGCGACAGACTTAGTAGGTGAGGTCCTTCATACAGCGCCTCATATCCGTAGTCGCAACTAATAGCTTGCCCTGTCAGCATGATCATGGTCAACTCGCTTGGGGGTTTGTCACGTCCAGACGCTCATTTCTTTGCTCAGACATTTACTAGCTGGTCTCTGATGATATCTGTCGAAAATGCGGCTGCGGTGGTGGTCATTGAGTCATCGGTCAGTTGCACTAGGCTAGATGATGACACCTCGAGAGTTTTACTGGCTGATTTTTCCCCCAAACTTGCTTCCTTAGACCCTGGGGCGCTTACCAAACTGTATAAGTATATGGCTGAAATTATACTGGCTACCCCCCATAAGAAGCCAAAATCAAGGCTACACAGGCTTTAGGAGAATTTTATGCCAACATGAAAGATTCTCTTAATTTCGAGGATCACCCAAAAGTGCCACGCTACCAATCCGCTACTGTTGAGGACAACGATGCTTAAGCAAGTTGTCAGTAATCATTGCCCGACGACTAATATGAATAAGCCTTCATAATTCTTTTACATTACCCACACAAAAACAATTAAACAAAAAATACCATGGAAGCTGAAGTTTATGAAGCCTACTCTCATCATGCTAATGCATTTCTGTTATTTGTGCAGTTTATATATCAATTGCAATTCGTTCTGATAGAATATTGACTTATATAACACGTCAAATCAATAGCAAAGCAAGTTACACCCCGTGATCATGATAGAGCAAGGATGATGAGTGGGGAAGGAAGAGATGCCGGGGGCCTTTGTCGTAATATAGATAGAGATCAGAGGGATGAGCGGATGATCTCTAACACCCCGACCCCTTCCATTACACGAATTCACCTCTTACGAGCTCCCATTTAACTAAATCTCACATCACGTTCAATATATCTGCCAGCCGCCAATGATGCAGGGCACCAAGCTAAGTACGATGATAGTTGGCACAATAGATAGCAGCTGGTGGCGCCGCGGCCGCCGAGCATAGACTTTAGTCAGATTTATGCGCTGTGGGTGTAGCCAACTAGGTTGCTTAGAACCTATACCGATTGTGTAATAGCTGTAATGTTCAATCTATTAGATATCGGGAGCTGGATCCACTCTTTTGACTACTCGTGCGGGCGATCCAACAGCTACGCTCCAATCAGGGATGTCTTTAGTAACGATGGCCCCTGCTCCAATAGTGCATCCCTTTCCGATGGTAACACCTGCCATGACAGTCACATTCCCCCCAATCCAGCAGTCGTTCCCGATTGTAATACTTTTTCCATACTCAACGTAGTTTCGACGTGTCTGGACGCCCGTCTCATGAGTAGCAGAGAAAAGAGAAACATTCGGGCCAAACATGACTCTGCTACCGATCTTGACAATTGCGACATCTAGGACCACGAGACTGCCCGAGGTTACTTGAAGAATTCAGTCGGTCCTCCGGGGCTCGTACTAACCCAAAGTTTGCATAAAAATCATCCCCAACGATGATGTTGCAACCATAATCGATGCGTATTGGAGGCTCAACGAAGGGATGCTTGCCGACCCTTCCGAGCATCTGGCGCAGCATGACCTCTCTCTCGTCGGTAAGGGAGCTCATGGTAGCATCCGATGGAAAGTAACTATTGTACCTGTGCACTAACTTCCGCGCGCGGAATCGGCTTTCGGAGAGCTCAGAAGCAAGAGGGTTGTATCTGCAAATTAACACAAGCTACGGAAATTTTGGGGGAAGGTGACCTCACAGAACTCCAGATATCATCTTTTCGTAGTCATCGCACCACGGAACGTTATCCAACGTCCGGGCGAAGGCAATAAGTTCGGGGTCTTTCTCAAGGTTGGCCATGTTCTGTTTTGATGGGAATGGGAGGGAGCAGCTTGTGGCTTTTTATTCGTACGCAAGGAACCTCGGATCGGGACCGGCTAGCGCGGAGCCGCCTATCTGTGAGCCGAGCGGTATTCCGAAATTGAGCCGACGGCATGTCCAATCAAAGGGTAAGAGTGTTGTGTTGCGTGTTGTTCTCCGCGAAATCTTCATGAAATCTAACTTTGAGGTAACACAAAATATAAGTTGGTGGACCCCACATTGTACATGTTCTAGCCGGGATCTTGCGCGAACGCATTGCCAAAGTTGGCTTTCACATGACCTTCTCCATCATCTCCCTTGCTCCCGATATCGATCTTTACCAAGCCAGCTCATGAACCGTGCAGCTCTGGTTTGTCGCTCCCGATACTCCCTGCGACTCTCTTGATAAGACGGATAAGATATGTGACAGATTGGCGCTCCCTGAACTATATATATCTGCCTTGTAATGGTTTATTCTGATATTATCGCCGAATTAATATCAGGAGGTGAGATCCACCACAGACTATCCGGTCTTCGGTTTACTTGTGTGGGGGTGGAGGCTTACATTATTACTGTGCAGCCTCACTTAGGCCGTGGGTAGCTTCTTTTTTGACCCCCAGTAAGCTGGTGAATTCATTTTCAAATTTAAACAGCAATTCCAGCACTTAACTACAGTGTGTTCGAATTTGCGATATAATTGTTTTTTGCTAAGCGGCCCACCAGTACCCACCAACAGGGGGGGTTGCAAGACTTTTCGAACACACTGGAGCTGGCCTTGGATCAGACTGGCAAGATATTACGACGTCTTGGGCCTTCGGTGCACTTATGTATATGGTGACGCACTACGGAGTAGCGGTTCGCCAATCTCAAAGCGAAAAAAAGGGCACTTCTCCGCAATCGATCGGCTCGCTTCCCGGCCATCCAGCGAGTTTCCTAGCCACCGCTTTTTAAAAAGGATATACCGATACAGATTTCTAATTCACCATTCGGTTCCTTGGTGTTGACAGGGGGCTGTCTCAGTTACAGTCGACCGGTGTCGGACTGATGTTTCCGTGGCTGAAACCGCTTGAGCTCCCACGGTATTCCGCCTTGGTACCATGGGTTTTTACCACACCAAGATCCTGGGAAACTCTCGGGAATACAGCAGCTTGCTAACCGGATGCACGTTACTTTAGCGAACCAAACGTCGGTATTGGTAGCCTGATCAGCATATGGCACAAATGCAATACATGAACGATCGGGTTGACTTCTTTTTTATTCCGATGTTCTACTCGCGGAGGGTTTTCCGGGGTCACAATTATGTACGATGTTAGGGTCTGGCTTACGAGAAATATCAAACCCGGTACCTATAGAAAGCTGCTAAAAAAAAAATCAAAGGTTGATTGAGTTCTTGAGGCACTCACATCAAATCCGACGGTCCCGACGGAGTTTCGGACTGACCGCCTGGGTTAACAAAATATCTCAGAACTCGAGATGGATGCGGTACTTAAAGGTGTCGGGTCGCCAGTGATCCAACCAAGACAGCACATTAGATAATACTAGATAGAACACGCCGACCAACGATGAAGGGTATCTTTTCCACTCTCCTGGCCGTCGCGGCTACATTGCCACAGGCATTCGCCCACTATAACTTCGACAGGCTCATCGTCGGTGGCACCGTGACAGGCGAGTACGAATATGTTCGCCGCACAACAAACTCGAACTCTCCTGTAACTGACGTCACCTCCAACGACATCCGCTGCAATGTCGGCTCATTCGGATATGCGGCGACTACAAAGACATACAAGGTCGCTGCAGGCAGCACCGTCGGTTTCAACGTCCGCGATTATATCGGGCACCCGGGTCCGCTTTATGCTTACATGTCCAAGTCGACGACCGCCAACGTCAGTACATATGACGGCTCTGGAGACTGGTTCAAGATCTACGAGCTTGGCGTCAAGAGTTTTGCTACATCCTCGACGGCCATGACTTGGCTTAGCGACGGCTTTAAAACCTATACTTTCACCATCCCGAAAGCGATACCAAATGGTCAATACCTTCTTCGAGGGGAGCATATCGCCGTTCATGGAGCCGGCTCCATCGGTGGCGCACAGTTCTACATGGGCTGTGCCCAGCTCGAAATCACTGGCGGGACTGGAGGCACTCCAAAACCCGTTGGAAAATTCCCTGGTATCTACAAAGCTACCGATCCAGGCATTTATTTCAACCCCTATTGGCCACCTGTGACCAACTACACCATGCCTGGACCAGCTGTATACAAAGGCTAAACACTCTAGAAGTATATTGAGTGCTATTGAGGCCCAAACCCAGAGCAGAGGGTGTATTTCTTACCCAACCCGCTGTCATTTGTACATATCAAGATTAAGACCCCCCGAAATGAAGAATAATATTTCTCAGGAAAGCTACATCTGTGACCGGTACTACTTGTAGCAACTCGCCGGAGGTGGGGACATTATATTCTCAACTATTCTTAGTATTAATCTCCGATTCTGGGTGGTAATAGTGGTAATAGTAGTGATAGTTTATCCTAAGTATTACCCTAAGTATATTATCCTGAATCTGGTATAGGCTAGTTTTGTACGATTCCGCATATTGCCACTGTTCAGTGCAGCTTATCTTAGCATTTTTCAATTAAGCTTTTTAGTATGGTTTGGGCATCTTTAGCGCTGAATTTTGTTAGAATAGACCCAGTAGAAACTGGTTCTAACATTAATGGAAGAGCATCCTCCTCCAGGCCAATGAAACGAACGTCTTTGGAAGCAACAAAGCGTAAAAAATTTGACCAAAATCGTAAAAGCGGACAAAGAGAAGCCCGTAAAGGAGCTCAAGCGGATGCAGCAGCCGCTGTCATCATTGGTGCCCAAAGTAGATATCCATCAATGTCCTTTAGCAGCTCCTGAGTAGGTGCTTGCCCTGCCAATGAACTATCGCCGCCCTTCCTGGACACTTTCTCCGGATCCCAGCCCAAGATACTCGTCCCAATCTCCGCCCACAAGTCGACAAAGTCAACAGAAGAAACTGCGCCGCTAGGTGTTGCCCATTTGGAAGCAACGTCCGCCCATTGCTGACCAGTGGTGACTGGCTCTTCAGCCTCGAAAGTGGGCGTCATCGGGAGAGGACCAGGGAATTTGACCGTATCAGCGTTTTCAACCATCATGACGATATAATCGAAAGGTTTGGTAGTATCGTCACGTGAAATGGCTGGATCAGGGTGTCTGATGGTCACGCCGGTTAGAAAGGGTGCCGTCCAAAAGATCTTGGTTATTGGCATTTGATGATGGGTCTGCATTTGGGTCATCTACGAGCTGTTAGCTTTGTTTGTTGCGTTGGGTCTGAAAGACTTACAGAATCCTCAAAGTCCATTAGGTAGGCTCTTCGTAATACTGGAGACGTGATCCCAGACGGGTATAATATCTCCGAGATCTGCGTGGGTTAGGGATTTTATGGCTCTCCTAGGCGGGGCATCTGGTGTGATAGCCACGGTGACAGACGACGTTACAGAGTTTTCTTGCATGGGCTTCGCATGGATAGCATTTCCAGTCCCATTTATCAAAATAGGGTCTTCTGGGTCACCTGAGATAACACCAGTCTGTACAGTAATGGAATCGGCGGCGAATTTGCAAGAAACCATGAAAGCAAAGGTGGCTGCGCGGACTAGCCATACGCCACGGCTGGGTTGCGACGTGCTATCACCGTTTGGTGCGAGGCCATCCGTGACTGAGAAGACATGTAGTTTTCCATTCTCGACGGGGGTAGGGTCATCTCCTTGGATGATGTTTGAGCGGTAATAGTTGAGATCGCAGCTTCCAAAGGCTGAGAAAGTGAACAGACTAGCTGTATGAACTCGTCCAATGTCAACACAGGGTGAGGATCGCTCTGCCGTTCGGCATTGATCACGAAGTTCCCAGACATTATTGTTGAGATCGGGCCATCGGCACCAGCGCCAACAGATCCACCTATTCTCTTGGGGCATCAGATAATAGATCCTGGAACCATGTTATGCCTTTTTTCCTCGATGCCCTCAAAGGACACCTGGAACATCTTGACATTTACCCAGCCTCCCCATCAGCAGACCTTCATCGCCGCGGATCACATCACAGGCCCAACGGCACAGACGGTTAAAACCAAGCAGGGAACTACAATTATCCCTGCGGATACCATAGTTATGGAGTATCGGAGGGCATATATCATTCCTGATCCTTCAAAAGTTGATGCACAGCACTCCATACCACTTACTGGGTCCTATTCCTGGTCCACGGATGAGACGGGGGCAAGTCCTATGTATGTTTGGACTCAAAAAGACCCCAAGACGGGTGTTCCCTATGACTTTCGCACACTATTGATGGACAATCTTGCTCCAAGCTACCTCGCTCAGTTGCAAGCACAAATGGATAAATCCCTGTTCGACGATTCTACGGCTACCTCGGCTTTGATGGCCTGGCAACAGAGCGATCCTTCGTACAGTCTCACAATCGATTTTTCAAGCTCAACTCTAGATTTTAAACCGGAGATCCGTTCAATACTCCCCACTAGGCCTGGCGAGACTAAGAAACCGGTGACCGAAAAAACATGTTCTACTCCGCCTCAATTTACAACACCTGTCAAACACATTACGCCTGTAGATCGCAATTCGGGTGAATACTCCCATCCTGTCCTCACTGTACCGCCCCATCGCAGTACTCTTCGTGCGATGCCCCTCTGTCGAAAGAAGATTAGGGCAGACTTCCCCACCAAACCAATATTTCGATACACTTTCTCACCCACCTCTAACCCCGCTGTCTTCCCTAGCGCCGGCACAATAACTATGGGAGGCGTCGCGCAAGATATTCTTTTCACCATCAGGCTCACGGATTATGCTGGCAGCTGGCCGCTTAGCCAGATCTGGATCTCTATTCCGTACGGGCCTCCTCCAACGCCTGGACAACCTGGTCCGGTCTACACGCTCACCAACGCACCTCCGACTGGCGCGTACATGCTATCCAACCTTCGTTTCAACCCATTATTGTCCAGGAGCGACGATACTAACTCCCTAGTCATCCGCCTCCTGCCCCGGTCCACGAACGGATACGTCCCCGCAGCATCTTGCAGTGAGCTAAATTTTGTGTTGACTGGCGTACAGGTAAATACAAGCACAATAACACAGTACTATGTCGCACTAGTTATTACTGAGTACTACACAAATCAAAGAATATTTCCAGCAACGGGCACGCCGGTCATGCAGCTTGTGCCTGAGACTTGAAAGCCACATAAGCATGAGGTGAAAAAGTCGATTATGGATTAAGAGTAACGTTGAGATCTAACACACCATGTGCCGTTATTTTGTTTTTTGCTGCTTTCGTGTTTTAGTAAGATCTACGACTGGAATGATGATCCATTCATTATAGTTATCTTGCATGGAGTAGCTAGTAGGTCAGAAATGGTTTCACAGTATTCAGCTGAGTAACTTGAAGCTATTGATTTTTATATCCACTATTAATACAAAGAGACCAATGCACTCCTCAATGTATGTCGGTAGGCAACAGACGCACGCCCAGTTTTGTGGGTCATACTGCGCAGCTTCATTCTCTACCGCACACGGTGGCGCGTATATATTTCTAGAACTGTTGTAGTTTTATTATCTATGATCTGACCCAACAGTCACATAAACAGTGCGGTTCTATAATTGATGCAGCGGGTTCCAGAAGGATGTCTTTGATATCAACACTTTCTTTTGCTCAAGAAAGGCTGAAAGGGAAGCCTGAAATGCTGCTCACGCGTCTTATTCACGTAGAGATGGTATGTTTTCTCAACTGATCGGGATTTCGGAACCTGTTCTGTGGAACCCGAAGTTTGTTACCGGTTGCTGTGTTTAAGCAACCGTCAATGATAATTCAGGTAGCATATTATGATAGTCATCTATAGTTCGAGGAAATAGCAGAGTGTATGGGGAGTATGATCCGGCACCAGGTGCGTATATCCCGACAGTAACATCGAGAAACAGAATACTCTTTGCAAAGGTGGTAAAGGTCGGGCGTGGGGTGTTTCTTGATAAGGGAATGGCTTGGGTGGGATTGGAGCCGTTTCTAACTCGGAGAGAGTTGGGTCGTTGTTGCATTCTTAATCGCTCTCTCGACTCAAAGGTTTCAGTTCTTGGTACACGACTCACGAAATACATTTGTGATTGTAGGGATTTGACTAGAAATCTATCCAAAGGACAGCGCACAAGAAGAGATTCTAGTCATGCATTTATTTCTGTGGAATTCAATCCATGATTTCCTATATGCCAGTCTTCAAGATATACCATCTAAGCGAGTGTTCATGTACAGCTTCACAAATGTCCATTAAGAGACAGGGCTTGTAAAGGACTTCGTGAATCGGCAGATACCAAATGCCGTCCCTCTGATAGATTGGTGGTGACCTCGAATTCAGTCGCTGTGGTGGCTGTTTGGCATCTCTTGAGCTGATACAGATAAACCAGTGATTGGAACTTGGCTAACCTCTGAAACCTGCTATTCCCATCTAGTCACGTGCTAGTGAACGGTTTCGAGTTTGTTGCGTCATGGTACGAAAAGGGCACATATTCGAAATATTAATCCGCGGACCCGCATAAATCCATTGGCACCGCCCGCAACGAATCATTCTCATGAACTTAATATCAAGAATTTTTTTCCCTAGAATTTTATCCACCATTTAATCTCTTGGTTCTTAGGGTCTTCAAGCCGACACCCCGAATTGATTTACTAATCTATCATCTTTTAAGATCTTCAACAAAATCCCGTTGCCCTTCGTCCAAAGCCCCGTTATATCGTATATAAAACACCGCGAAATTAAAGTGAATTCGAGAGAGACAAGCTTTTTTCACGACCAATATATCTTTTCTTTAAAGAGATGGACACTAGAGAGATCAGAGCACCTACGACGAAATACAACTAAAATCTGATTAAGTTCTTTAAAAGCCACAATGCCGATGAGATCAACAGAGGCACGGACTAGACCGCAGGACTCTCCGGGATTTAGAGGTTCTCACCGAGAGCAACATAGCTCTTCTCAACATCTATCGCGCCAAAGCGAGAGAGCTCAGTTCCCTGATTGATGGGAACGAGACCTACATCTTCGTTGTCGAGAACCGCCATTACAAATGCGGGAAACGCTCTCGGATTTACCCTATTAGGCAGAGCCAAATAGCCAGCGATCCCGGAGAGATCTTTAAAGTAGATTGTACCAAAAGTAGGGCAGTTACGGCACGATGCGCCTTATTCTGATACTATCGATATTAGCGGATCTGAAGATAGAACAGACAAAAATCCGTTCGCAAACTCTCCTCGATTATGTTCAGGAATTTAGCAGGCATATAGGATTTTAATTTAATTCGGACGAGCAAAGAGCCGACAACTGCTCTATTTACATCCGGATTGTGGACGCCAAGTAAAAATCATCATTGTGAAGGAGAAAGATTTGGCGAAGAAAAGCGGCAGAAGACGCCTGTATTATTTCCTAGTAATAAAATATGTTGCAAGATTCCTCGATATCCTGCGGGTCCTGCCGACTTTGGTGACTGCGGAAGGTTCTGGGAGACGGCAAGAAGAGTAATTCCGGGTCTCATGATGCCGTTTTCTTACAAAGAACCGTTGTGCGTGTGCCGTCTCAGCTTACAGAAGAAGGGTGACTTTGATCAGAATTGCCGTATACATTTCTATATTTAATCAGAGAATTTGAGATAATTATTTCAAGTTTCCATCAAATTGCCGTTTTGGCGTTTAGTAGAAGCCGAAAGTTCTTTTCTGCTGGTGATACCGCAATAATTGCATCACTCCAACGTGGTTGAGCCCGCGCTGGTTTTGAAGGGATCACGATTATCTTTAGATTTTCAACTTCATCCCCTGTGCTAAATTTAAAAACTTGCCTTGACGAGATTAATTTCTTCTTCGTAATTGGGATTATAAGGCTGTTATCGGTTGAAGTGGAAGGCAGTAATAACTTCTTGATTGTTTTTATGATTTCTAAAAATTAATCGAAAATAATTATTTCTGACTATAGTACTAGAAATTTACATGCACAGGTCGGATCTGACCGTCCGTTTGGATATAGAAAACTTGAATTGATGAGTCCAACAAGTCGACGTCTCATTCGTACATCTAGGCAAGCACTTATATCGCAAACCGTCTTAAATCGTATACATGGACGTGCACCAAAAAGAAACTTAATTTCAAACGGAAACAAACCTTGCATGTTCCGAAGAAAGCCCTGCGAAACTCGCATCTCATTATAATATATATTGATTATGAAAACTATCCTGAACCCCTTCTCTCGGCCTTAATGTCATCAACCAGGCAACTCAATTGGTTTATCATTCGCAGTACGGGGGCGATTTTGTATCGTGCCTGTTTTCTGCACCTCTTGAGGCGATAGCTCGGCGTATTGAGTCGGTCCTGTTTGTTGGTGATAGTTCACACCCTTGGTTTCATCCTTGTAAGTATCCAAGCCGTGTAGTTCACTCATTGCCCTTCCAGGAGGGGCGGGTAGTTCCGGTGGATATTGGCTGTCCGTGAATTGGTGGTTTGTAGGTTGCGGAGCGCTCTTGACCCGGCGACGACGGTAGAGGAAAACCCCACCAATAAGGGCGATCAATGCGACGATGCCGCCCACCACACCACCGACGATAGCGCCGATTGATGTCTTCTGGGACTTCGATTCTGTTGGAGGTGTTTGTGGAGTACTCGAAGTAGAAGGCGCGGTGCCTACGAGGTCGGCCATCTGAGTTCCGAAGGAACCACCGAGTGGAATAATGCTCTCCGTTGTAACATCTTTACCCGCGAGCGCCAAAGCTGTGAGGTTCAATTCTGGATTCACAACCGCATATACAGCCCTGCATAGAAAGACTGTTATTAATGACTCATTCAAAAGCTATGGGAAAAAGACGCCTGGTGAATACCTCAAGAAAGGTCCTCCAAGGACGTAGGAAAAGTCGTAACCCGGTATGTAGCCATTACTCGGTCCCAAGGCAGCGATAAAACATCGTCCGGTAGCCTGTTCCTGAACCGGACTGAGTAGTTCGGAGAAAGGAATCTTGACATTAAACCCGCCAAAGTCGAATTCGTAAAACCAATCAGGATTGATCTCGTAGTCGCACGGGAGAGTGTACACGCCAAGATCTGAACTATAGTTTGTCGGTAGGAGTTTTAACGTTGCATCGAGCACGTCCTGTGGGAGATACATGAATCTAAGATATGGTTTCGTTAGCTCGTGAGAATACTAAGGGGGGTGAAATGGGATTCATACGGTGTTCCTGGAGTGATAAGGGCCGTTTTGAGGTCAGTCTGACCGACATTCGAATTGTTGGTTTCAGCGAAAATTTTGATTGACGGACTGTCGACGATGCCAGGCTGTTCGTATCCGGTGAATATCTTGAACTTCCCGGAAAACTTATCCAGATCAACTCCACCCAGAACGATGCCTCCTGTACCCGTGATGTTGTAACAGCTACAGTACTGCGCTGCTATCTTGCCTTGCTGCTGCAATGCTTGTATATAACTTGGTCGCTCTAACTTGACAAACGATGACAGTCCCAAACCGAGAGTTGGTACTATATTCCACGATGTCGCGACGCCGAATTGGAGGTTTACGCTGATACCTCCAACGGTGAGCACATCCTCAGTCCAATACCCGGTCGCCTGTGGAACGATATTTTTCGTTAGTATTATTTTCGACGGTTGGTTTAGGTATGGTATTCTAGGCAGGGCATACGTTGAGGTCGGGATATTCTGGGAATGTATAACTGAAGATATCCTTTTTGGAAACGCCAGATTCTGGTGTGTCTAAAGCCAAGATACGTTTGATAGTTAGTACAACAGGAGATCACTTTGTTGAATCTCAATCCCCTTCAATAGAGAACACTAACAATAACCACTAATTCCAGCTAGTCTGCAACCAACGGTATTTGCCTTCTTATTGCAGAAATCGGTTGTTGAATTGGGCTGCTGGGGAACCCAGGTAAGGCCATCGAGATCCAAGGCCAGGCGCAGCTTTTGGTTATCTACCATAAGACGCAAAATATTTAGCATTCTATTGTATTTCGTTCGATCATACGGCGAAAGCGTACCTGCACCGATACTTATTTCTGTATATATATTTCCATCCAGCTCACCCAAATTGGTGTAGTCCTAAGAAAGATAAGGTGCGCGTTAGATTCGCCGTAACGAATTATAACGTTATCGATCGTAAAAATTACATACATACTGCACTGCCAGAGTGAGATACTGATTCTGCACCTGTCGGGCCTGAAGGCTCGTTGGCGATGTCTTCAGGAGACCCGTATTCGAAAACGCGATCGCAGGGGCGACGAGATAAGAGAAAGGCAGAAGCGAAAGCAGACGCAGACGCAGACTACGTTTCGCTGTTTTAAAGGAGTGGGAATTCATGATATCGATATGAATGGAATCCACAGGACTGCCTCGCCGGATCGTGATATCCGGAAAGAAGAGCTGCGCGTTGGATTGTAGATTGTGAATTTGGACAAAACAAAAAAATCAGAACTTTCCGCTCTTGGAGGAGCGTATGTACATAGTAAATGGCATTTCGAAATTTCTTCATCTTCTCGTAAAGAAATTACGCTGACTCCTTACTCGGCAGTTAGCTGCTTTCAGCCTCTAGGCGCCCCATGATTGGATTCTTACGTCTAACCTGTTTAGTGTTTCAGCCCAAATATATAGCACTCGATATTAAGTCTGTGCAGATTTGTTGATTTCACACCAGAGGCGGCGGTTTCAATGGGTGTAAACCCCGTCTCGAAAACGTATAAAACCGCCTCCGATAATACATACATCGAAAGATAATAGTCAGAACTGGTATCTTTGAGCAAGTTGCTCTTTCTGTAATTTTTCGCACTCGAATTATTTGGTTTCAAACTTTGTGAGTGCCGATGGAAATCCGAATTTATGTGCAATAACACCAAAACAGTACTGAGTATATACTATATACCTTTTCGGGGAAAGGGTTTTGTTAACAAAACTCCCCTCTAAATAGCTTATCTGGATAAATAATAAAAATAAGCATATAGGTTGTAGGCTACATGTGACCAGGCTGAAGCAATCAGTATTTTTCGTGATATTTTAATAATACTAATGGTATTTTAATGTATTTTCAAAAGTACCTGCTTTTGATGTGGTTTCGTAACTCAGGGAAAGAACTCCCTTCATGTAGCGAAAACGTCATCGAAAACAACAAAGGCAGTGGTCTTGACGAACAACTCGCCCCACTATATCTGGAAAAACGAAAAAAAAAAAAAAGAAAAGAAAAGAAAAGAAAAAAGAAAAACTTCGAAGCAGAAAATGCGGAGATTCTTCCTTTTCGCTCAAAATACTTTTTCCCGATTTTTTATGACTTGCTGAAGTGGATAAATGAATGGATTCAAGCAATGTTGAAAAAATAATCGACTGTTTCATGTACTAAATCGCGTGGCGAAACAAAACTCCACTAGTCACAACTGTCCTGCAAAGAAAACAAGGAAACTAGTTTAAACTCCCAGAAAATCAAACATGAAAGCATCGATAGGGGAATGGTTCAGCATCTCAAAAATATTTGAGCAAAGTGAGTGGTTTTTTCAGGGGTGTAGCAAAGGTCGTTACGGACTTATGGCCAGAAAATAGCCTCCCCGATCACAATATTCGATGTGAAATGTGCTATCGGCTGGGAACCTCTCGTCCGAGGTCTTGATAACACTTCTAGTAAAAAAATGGATATGAAGGTTAACAGGAATCTAAGCCATAGCCGTAAGCATGAGAAACTTAATGGATTTACCTCTAAGAACGGCACCGTTGCCAATACTCACCTCGATTGTTTCGAGAGAAATGGTGCTGAGAAAGTGTAAAACTTGAGAAACAATTCCTGGTAAGTCGCCTACAATGCCATCCAAGTCTATCCAATCCAAATCAGGGCAAACAAACCCGAACAAAGATTTCCGGAATAATCAATACCAGACCATCATCATTTTTATTTTTGTTTCATTAAAGTTACCAGTTTTCTGGAATTCGCGTGTTGAGTTATATATAGGATTTCGGTGCTTTGGCTTACAAGTCAGCGTTGGACTCGATGAAGAGGTTTTGTCTAAGGATGCGGTAGACTTTGAAAATAGTTTTAGATTTATGAGATTCATTATTGTACTAAACTTTCCCACAATCTTGTGATGCTTCAGTAGGATGAAATATCCGGTTCAAGGTCAAAATCAGAGACGTACGTGTATGTATGAAAAGCCATTATAGAACGTGGATGTCTAAAGAAACGGCGATTCTTACCAAAGAACATTCATCGATAGACAAGAGCAAAATAGTTCTGGAATCAAACAATAACTAGGGATCAACCGAGTATTATGTGCTGTACGGCTGTTCTTCATATATAGTTGTTCTTCACTGATATGAGACGCCGGACCGCCGCCCCCCTAGCCGTTTAGTTATTCCGTTTACCTCAGGGAACCCAAGTTCCTCAGCTAATCTACTAAGCATACTGAATGCGATGTCAAAAGTTGTGTCACCTCCGCGACATGATCCACACTCTATGTGTGCTATCAATCCACTAAGAGACTTAAAGTTCTTGACCGCACCTTGCGGCTCCAAACCCAAGAAGGACAATCTGCAGTGATATATCTTGGGTGCATGGACGGAAGAGGCGAGGTGTGTCTCCAGGCCTTTCTTCTTTTTGAAAATCTTGTTGCAGATGCGGCATTGATTTGGGTTTCGTGGTTCCGATATGATGATTGAAGAGTCTACCGAAGGGGTGAGATCGGAGATATCCGAAGGGAGAGAAATGATGCTGAGATTCTCAAGTTGATTGTTGAGAATCTCGTAGGAGTCGTCGCTCATATTTGACGCTGGCGTCATCATGCCCCAACTTGAGTCAGTTGGTGACAAGTTTGCTAGCTCGGCCTCGACATCATTGTCAGGCTCGGATTGCGTAGCGTCGAGCTCAGTTGTGACCCGTTCATTATTGACTTCCAATAATTTTAAGGCCCCAGGAACCGTTATCAGGCCTTTCTTGTCCCTCTCGCATAATATTTTGTTGATTGAGTGCCTATCAAATATCAATTCACCCTTACATGCTCCACTTTCGAGATGAGCGACCATTCCAGTAGTTTTTCTAAACGTCCTCGGGCAGCCTTTATTGATGCAGGGGTAACGGTTCGGAGCTGGACAACATCGCTGATGCTCTCTTCCAAGATTTTTGTCTTTGAAATCGCGACCGCAGTCTGGACAAATGATAATTTTCTTTTTTGTGATAGGATGCACAAAAACTCCTCCCCGACGAGAAGGTCTTTCGATGTATTCGCGTAAAAGCTTGTGTCGGTTTAGGTGAGCTTCAAAAGCCGGCTGTGCCCAGAAGTCTTCATGACATTCTACACAACAGTAAATCGGAGATGGGAGACCAGGTGCGTTGCACCCGTGTTCTAAGCGGGAGTGCTTGTTGAAGACATCCGCACCGAAGAATACTTCGTCGCATTTGCAACAGTGGTACCCATTAGAGAGTCCATCTGATCCGGGATCGTGGAGGGCTTTGCACAGTCCGCATGAATTTAGTGACATCTATGAAAGCTTGTTCGGGAAGAATAACTACTGGTTGAAAGTTGAGGCTTATTAAGGAATAATCATGAATGTACGAATGTAAGGTTACGGGGGTTCATCGAGACATGGGGTTGTGATGCCATTTCAGTCGTTTTGCCGTTTTAGCGTCGTTTGAGGCAATTTTGTAGACAGGGTTGTTAGCGTTTTAGCGTCAGCCAACTGGAACGAGGCCAGTCTCGTCCAACGAGGCCAGTTGGCTGTGGTCTCGACTGGTCTCTTTGGAACCAGACAACACACTGTTCGACCAGTTACGAGACTGCTGTTTGACGCCAGTCCCTGTAAATTGTGTGTGGCCCAACAACACAACAACATTCTGGTTACGAGACTGGTTTGACGCACTGTGTGGCTGCCGAGACTGGGTGTCAAACAGTGTGTTGTCTGGTTCCAACGAGACCGGTTACCATATGGTACCTATGGTAAAACGAGACCAGCACTACCATATGTGTTGCGACTAAATCAGCCAGCAACCTGCTATTTCCACGAGACCACTATCTCCCTACTTACACTGACATGATGCTGTGTAGTTACTCAGGTGGATTTAAATAATGGGATCGAAATATCTATTCTTCCATTATTTCTGTCGAATTTCCGCTGGCGATTCTCCGGGATGGACTCGAGACCACCTAGGCTTGTGATTATAGAATGAAGGACAATTCGATGCAATGTTATGAAGTGTGGATTGATATTTAGTACTAATCGAACACTTCGGCTATTAGTTCTACAGAGTTAAGGATATGCGCTAGCTATGTTTATGAAATTGACTGGTCAAGTTATATAAATATGCAATATCTTCTGACTTGCGATTTGTTGCGAATGAGCTACAATCCCCGCACCGCGCACCGAATTCATAAGTAAAACACAATGGTGAGGCGGCATAATTCAAACCAGTAGAGGTCTCGTGCCTAAATTACTAACTACCAAGAGAATGAATGAACCTCCAAAGTAAAAACCGTCTTACTTCCTCTTCCCAAGCCTGAAACCTTCGCTCGGACATCATCGCACATCCCGTCCGGACCACAAACGACGACTCCGATCTTATCATACCCTGCCTCTGCCTCATTCCGGAGTAGAGTATCGATATTCAGTCTTTCACCGACAAGAACCTCCTTGTCCGCGAGACTTTTCAAGAGGACCACCATATGTTGGACCAATGCTACTGCACTGTTCTTGACGCTCCATGCGAGTTTGACATTTGGATGAGCATGCGTCCATGCAATGAGTCCTGTGATACCAATTCCTCCTCCGATTAGTAGGACGCGGTCGCACAACATGATGTCAGCACTAGGAGTTTGTGGATATGGACCATCGATCAATGTCATAAGCTGTGCGTCCTCCTTCAAGTACTTGGTGAGTCCGGCGCTCTTCCTAATAATCAGAGTTATCCCGGTCGCTCCGGTCGCTGGAGTGCTTCCTGTTTCTGAAGAATTCGTTTCCAGTCCCGCAGGCGTTTTTTCAGACACATGCTCTTCGCTCGAGTCATCCCTACGCGCTGTTGATGCATTTGGCGCTACATGCATAGCACTTTTATAACTTCTAAACAGTACCGTCGAGTTAACAGAGAATGGGTGATTCTCCCATGGCCGCCATGGGTTGAATGTTGGAAAGTAGGCATATGCAACATATCCCGGCCTACTTGGCCATCGGATACCTTCAACGTCAACACGTACATGGTCTGTACCCAGTTCCGTCACTACGGCTCGACGTACACCATTCTTAGCGGTTCGAACCACTCTGATGAGGCGGTCAAAAAACCATACTGCGCAAGCAGCATAAAGCCAATTATCGTAGAAGTTGAAGCCCCATTTCAATATAACGTGATACCAACACCCAGCAATCACAAACACTGCCATCAGGATGTGTCCTATCAGGAAAATTTCGTATGATAGCCGGCGAAAGTAGAGCTGACTGAAAACAAGCATTGGACATACGAAAACAGTCGCAACGATTCCCCATTGCCAGTATGGCTTGACTGACTCTACTGGATAGCTCCCTGTTCCTTGGTACGTTAGGAGAAGGACAATGCTGTGAATTATAGCATGAAGGGCGAATATTCGCGCGACCCAGCGATGCAGCAGAATGTATGTCGAATAGGACCAGTTCGTGACCCAGAGAAGAAAATTGTTACGACCTGAGAAGAGGATGACGAGAGGCAACAGTGCATAGCTGATATGGCCGGTCCTGTAGCCGATGTATGCGAGAATCTCCTCCTTTGGTGGGAACCACCATGGGTGTGGCTGGGAACGATGATAATTGACTGAGCTCAGAATTATGTTCAAGATGAAGAACATGATTATGTACAGACTCTGTCCGATCGTAGGGACGTTGCCCAGGCTGAACTGAATGGCAGAGGTCGGTCGTGCAACGTTCTAAATGCGGAAGGGTAGACGACATATGGCTTTATCTTGTCAAGGACTCTGGTCATGTAAGGTAGCCTTGTGAGGAGGGTGAGTAGTATCGGCGTCCCGAACCCTATTGTAACGAGGACAAAGCTAAAGTATCAATGTGAACATAAATTCTCTATCACTTGCGATGATGAAAAAGCACTCACATGTATCTAGCCTGGAGCATTTCGATATAGTCAAACATGAACATAAACCTCGTTTGCATTTGCAGCGTCGCATCACTAATCACAACTGTCTCGTTCAACAGAAGAGAGGATTTGAAGACGGCCGTTGGGGGTTTGGCTATCTCTGCCAAAGCCCTTGAATAGTCCCATTTTGGCAAGATCGCTTCGTCGCCGGTCACCTTTGTAGCCCAGAATTCTTCTCTTCTCCAAGTTGGGATATCTTCTGCATTGCATGTGATATTCATGCAATAGGCTAGGGTTGTAAGAAAGGCTGTGTCACTGGCCCGACAGGACGGAGACGTTGGCCCAGCCCCATGGTCATGGCCTCCCGAGTGCTCGGTAGCGGTACAAGACAAGGTGGCACCGGAGATAGAGTTATAACAAGCGAATCCGCATACGGGATTGTACCAGCTAAACCCATACCCAGGGAAATAGGATGACTCGAGGTGGGCCTCGCAGAGCAATGCAAATAAGAGCAATCGCCAGATTTTCATCTTGATCGTTTATAACGTGTTCTGGTTAGATGGAAAGGAAGATATTTTGGGAATGTCAGTCTGCTGCAAGATGAAAACGAGGGATCCCTCTTATCTTATACCTTATGATGCCCCTCATGATGGTAAGTTCTTTCACCTGCTAGTACCTGATATCTCACAATTTTATCATTACAATTATAATTATATCAAAGAAGAAGTGGGGAGCAAGCTCGAACGCCACACTTATTAGCTAAGATCAGAAAATCCAACACTATGAGCGAGTTTGAGAGAGTTTGGAGCAGTTCAACCAATCGGCGCCTGCCAAGCATTGATCCCAAGCCATGCGTGCCTTTCCCTGTACGTGCCCGCAATTAAGATTCCAAGACGACCAGACTCGCCTGGTGAGCGAGCATGCACAGTTTTCGGAGGCAAGCTTAAGGTAAAGAACATAGTCTTTTCGAAAATTCTTGCAGGCCCCTATGGTTAGGTGGTTGGGGAGGCCGTTTTGAACATTTGATATTTTGCAAAATCGAGCGCCATCTAATTAATTCAATCAAGTTCAATATTTTAGTTAATAAATAAAATAGACGCAGAATTTTATCATTCGTTGGTATACTGACTTCACATCACCGCACGGCTTTTATCTTAAGGGTCCACTAACCCAAGGGCCGCCGACAGTGGGTTGCAAGGCTTTTCAGATACACTGTCTTATGTTTTTACGGCTATGGGGCTAACGTGTCACGGTAGCATATGATGTTTTATTCAAACATTTAGTCGGCTGTCGTGATTCAAGATCTTATTATTTTTGTGTACATAAGCTCATGACGTAACCCACGAGACTGCGGAATGTACCGGCAACGTTGACCGATTGGGCTGGCAGCAGTCCCTGGCCTCTACCCAATTTGGCCATCGCGCATTGCCGATGAATCTCGCAGTTCGGTGGGTTCAGTTAGCTCTGTAGACCCTGGACTGTATCGCTAGCTAATATGTTTCTATTGGCGAGGTTTCAGAGGAGCAAGTACGCCACTCGGCCGGGACACAAAAAGAAAGAACCAGAATCCCAAACTAGTATTCAAGAATATGGTATACACCTACAACTACGACTACCGCAATGCTTTTATGAACTTTCTAATAAAAATAAAAAAAATTTATCAAGCAGCCTCATCCGATATTGGTAAAGATACTACAGCAATGAATCTCCCTTGAAACCCGTAAATTATCATGGATTTCGATAGGAAAATCGGAATACATTTGAGCATAGAATTGATAACGTGAGGTGTTGTCTGATGCTTGCCCTCCTTTTCTGTTACCATTGGTACCCCGAACGTCCGGCTAACCCTGAAGGAGTACTTCTTATGCGACGGCTGAGAACTCAAAATCTAAGTTTGGTTAGCGATGCTCAGAATTGGATCAGAAAACGCCATGTGGGTGAATTGGCAATTTAAAATCTCGAGGGCAAATTCGATTTCTTCAGCTATTTCTCAATGCGCTGCGTGCGGTGGCACATCTTGGCAACAATTGATCGTTTTCCTCGCGATTTCGGAAATTCTCCTGTTGAAGCATTGATCCTGTCTGGACTCTTGGGCGGGCTATAAAACGATGATGCATTCCCATAGAACCCTCAGAAAGTACCTTAAGCTTATCCTCGGTATTGAGTAGTCTTAAGCTTCCTCGGCATCCTCTAGCCAAACCTTTGCATCCCTGAGGATCTTCGATCGATCGGAAATCTGAAATATCCAAAATGCTCTCAAAGACCTTGGTTATTGTCCTGAGCCTCGCCGCTTACACATCTGCGGCCGCCGTGGATCTCAATAAGCGGGTAGCCTGTAACGCTGACAATTGCTTGCGAGGTACGACCCCATATACTCTAAAACTATAGTTGAGAGGATAGAATACTGATATTATGATTTTATAGCCCTACGAGCGTCGCAGATTCCTAACAGACTCTCGCAAGCCTCATCGGATTGTGCTTCAGTCTGGGTAACCACTGTTACGCCCTCAGAGCTGTAAGTTTTCTAACAGCAGCCTTTTAAATCAATTCTGATCAGAAGTGTGAATGTTCGATCAAGTGGCTGATATGGGCGTGATTACTATCTAGAACATTCACGGCTACTGCGACCATATCGACTACGTCGGTCTCCACCGCCCATATTACAGAAACCAACACCATACACCAGACGACGACCGTGATCGAGCCTTCCACATTGACCGTTGAGGGTGGTGTGACGAGAACCACCACCATAATCACGGCCAGGATCCCTAATTTGAAACGGGAAACAGCCCAACCAGTTGGTACTCCAACTATTCCCGCTTACGCTTCTCTTTGCTCGGGGATAGCTCGGTTCACGAGCGCTTGTTCATGTATCGGCGTGACAGGGCAGGCAACAGTCACTGCCCCGACCCCATCGACCACTGTCACGATCACTCAAACTCTCTCCTATCTCCAATCCACAACGGTCACGGATACAACTGCTTTCATTACCACGATCGATGCCACGAAGACTCAAACCTCAGTAGTCTCGACTGTCACCGTTGGCTCTGTCGCAATAGAAGCCTGGGGCCGGTTCAAACTATCCGTGACTTATGGCGGTATAAAGAGATACGTTAGGATCTCGTACGCCGGTAGCGGCTTCTATTACTTGGTTCCTTCGTCTCTCAACGATTTTGCCTTAGGGGCGGTCTTTTCGATCGACCCCTCCGGTGCACTGTACTCCCTCGACAACGGGTACCAGAAAGCTATCGCGGTTAGCACCGCCGGTAACCAGGACGTACATGTCAGAATGAGAGATTCAACTCAGTTTGCTAATGATGCGGCCCTGTCGTGCAAATTCTCCGACGATCTCACACTCACTTGTTCTGCAGGAGTGTACATCTATTTCGACGTTGCTAGCAGCATGCTCAACTTGTACTCAAACCCTAACCTGCCGTCTCAACGCAGCGATGTGTATCCCGCTATTGTCAAAGCTGAACCCTTTTAGAGCATTCTAGTATGCCAAAACTAGATGTTTCAATCAAAATTCAATTTACAAGATGTATCACTAGAGTTAGATGGTTTTTTTTCTGAGATATAAATAGAATATGAAATATAATACGGTTCTGATGTCTTCCAAATGTGGGTCATGGAAACGGGGACAAAGAATAGATTCGGTTTAAAATACATTTCCCACCAACTTGAAGAGACCTCTGATTATCTAATACTAATGCGCTGGGGTAAATCCGCTCGCTGGTGCCTCAGCATCAAATACCTGCTCAGTCGTAAGATCGATAGCAGTTGTCTCGAACTTTCTTGCACTAATTTTATGCTCAAATAGAATGTCCAGCTCACCATATGAACGACCCTTTGGTTCTGGCAGCCTAAAGTAACACCAAACAATACAGCAAAAACAAAGAGCCCCCCAAAAGAAACCTGCCTTGCCTTTCCAGTTCCAAGCAGTTGGATTGAGCATGTGCGGGATGATGACACCGTTCACAATGCTGAAAATGTTGTATAAACTCCTCGCCAAGACGACTGTTTTCGCCCTCAGTCTGGTCGATGACATTTCCGAAACAAGAGAATAACAGACAGGACCGACCGTCGTATCATAAAAGAACGTGTAGACAAGGAGCATAGAGCCGGTGGCCCACTGTGTTGCCGGTTTCGAGGGCGCAATCGCAATGAACCCAATGACGAAAAGGCAGGTATTCAAGATGATGAGTCCACTTATGTAAAGTTTGCGCCGCCCAAAATATGTCATGAAGCCCCACGAAGAAATAGTACCGATCATACCAAGGCCGTATTGGGCAATTGACATATTGAATGCATTCGTCGGAGCGAGTCCCGCCTGCTCGTAGAAGTAGGTTGAGTAGCCCATGATGCCGGCACCGCACAAATTTTGGATTGCCCAGACTATGCACGCGATTTCAGTCCTCCGTAGGTCGACTCCCTTGAAGCAGTCCCAATAGGAGGTGCCTTCTGTAATACGCTTTTCGATCTCGTTGGTGTGAATCATCATTGCGATGGTCTTCTTCGTATCAACAGAACCGCGGTTGCTGATCAATCGTTTTACCGAAGCCTCAGCTTCTTCATGCTTGCCCTGACGAACGAGCCACCACGGACTTTCAGGTGCTAGGGCTACACCTATAAAAATCGGGATTGGCCAAACCCATTGAAGGGCGAATGGTATTCTGAGTTGCTTGTTAGGCCTTTGCGATCGCATCAACAAATTTAATAGGAAGGGGGTTTCAGTACCTATATGACCACTCATCTGTTCGTTCCAACAGAGCTCGTAGTACCGAAGAAGCAAGCAGTTGACCAATGACCCAGCAAAGATTCACGTATGTAGTCAAGTAAGCTCGAAGGCCCACTGGACAGATTTCGGATGCATATGCAACGGTCAATGTCTGAAATACGCCCAATGGGACACCGAGTAGTATCTCGCCAGCAAGCAGAGTTTGGACGTTCCCCGCAAAAAACAAAACGAAAATGAAGGCAGTTGTAAAGAAGAGAGCTCCCATCATCGTCTTCCTATACCCGTAGCGTTCGGAGACAATACCGTTAAGAGCCAACCCAAACATTGCGCCGATGTTAACTCCATTCGAGAGACTGGATTGCCAAGCGGCCGAGAGTTGGTAACTCCCGTCTGGCTGGGGAGTACCGTATTTCTTGTTGAAAGCTGGATGGGCATAGAAAGACCCCATAAGCACGACATCGTACCCCTCCATAATGATCGCAGTTGACATGAGGACCGACCACGCGATTGACTTGGGGTATGACCGAATATTTTCCCAAAGCGTCAGGCTGTGTTCGGTTTCGGTTGCTTCGCGTGCTTGTTGGAGAATTTCGACCATGTCTCCACAATCACGGGTATCGCCTATATGGCCCTTTTCTCCATGGTGCTCGATATGTACCTGGCTGATATCGGCAGCATCGATGCTTTTCTTATCATCGGATGCCATCATAGAAGAATGATAGTGCGAAAGGACAGAATCTTAGACGAATTAATATCTTAAAGGTAGGTTGTTCCGGATTCTGATGGGTTTGAGCTGGCATGATGAAGCATATGTGGACGAAACCTAGCCATTTTATATTTGGCCTGTTCTACTTCAAACCACTGAGGCTCGACGCCGTCATCAAGAGACACATGCTATATTTCCCCCAGAACCGGTGTAAGTTCACGAAAACTTGCACTGGCATTCGCTACTCCAATGGATGCCGTCTGAGACACCCGGAAGCTGCCCCGGATTTACTCCAGGCCTGATCTCCGCAAAAGCTGAAAACGCTATAGTGTCCGAAGTACTAGGTCTCGGTAAAAGTGTCACAGATACCTTTTGAAAAAAATGACCATGCGGCCCGAGCTGAGATGGACGCCACACTTCGTCCGGATAATTACCCGAAATGGACTAGTTGCTCAGGTTCTGTGAAGAGAACTTTGATTGTCTATACATCGGAACTAATATCGGTGCGCTAGACCCCGCTTTGGTCACGTAACATTCTTTTGGTGCCTAGATTAAATGACCTAGCCTGATTCTCTCGGGCTTGTCGTCGGTGCGTACGTTCAAATTCATGCACGGTACATACGATAAAACCCGATGGCATGTCCGAAGTGCCGGTATCAACGGCGACATGTATATGGTATATGGTATCAACTCTCCAATTTATCTGGTCGCGGGAACTACACATCGTTGGATTTTTTCTGAAATGTATCCACCACTAATACATCCACTTGCAACAGGCCATACAATCACAATTTCGAACGAATGTGACTATACTTTTTCATTAGAGATACGGATAAATTCGTCATTTCGCGTGAATGAGATGAACGAAGTACAGTAAAAACGCAAGGCCTCAATATCCATGGAAAGTTTAGACAAGCGGTGGCTCGACCTAGGGTAGGGAAAAGTCTTTGAAGAAATCTTCTTCATCTGTAAGTTTTGATGTAATTGTATCCTCGCTACCCGGGTTTGGATCTGCCAGAGCCTCTTCAAGAATCGAAGGCTGTCTACAAGGGGTACTTGATATGAACGGGAGAGCTTTACAGAGAAGCGCGTCTAAGTAGCGTGAGCGCTCTCCGCGGAATTTAGCTAGCAATCCAAGAAAAACCCGTAGAGATTGCTGTCCATCCCGAAGAATGTCCAAATCCAGTTCTGGTGAACTAGATAGACATGCCATGACATCTACCAAACATGTGGCGACAGCCGAGATCTTTTGTTCCTATGAAGACGCGGCAGCCATATCAGCATCTTATTGAAGTTCGGTCGTAACATATACCGAAATCAGGAAGCTTACCATTCCGATGCCGTGGAATTCAAGAGCTTGTGTTTTTGTACTTGAAATAACGATCGCAAGGTCCCTCGCTAGCACGACTGGATATTTCAAATGGAGAAATCGCAACATACTCTTCTTGACTCCATCATCCACCATCAATAGACCCAACCTCACACTCATCTGCCATGCTAGCGTATGGAGCCATTGCCGTGAAACCATGATATCCGCCTTCTGGGTTTCAATACTCTCTGAGAGGGGTATATAAACTTTGCTGACGTTCTCCTGGAATAAGACAAGCCATGAACTCAAATCTTCAGCCTCTTTTGTAGGATCTTCGTTTCCGTCTGGTCTGGTATCCTGTCCCAACATATGGGAAAATCTGCGATCGACGAATTTAAAGAGATTGATCAAACTAACAAAGCCATACAGCAGACAAGGATCTTCAGAATTGAAGATTAACGGTAGAGAGATGGACGGCTGTAGCATCACTACCCGTCCACACTGTAAAGCATATCCCCTAACTCAAGAGTTAATGAGACCCGAACTTCCATTACTCAATGAGAATTCATCAGATACCTTTCCGTTATAAAAAGAATCCAGAACAACCTTTTCCGTCGCTCGGATTCGGGCGTACCTATCTTCAAGTATGATTCTTCGACATCAAGCTTTAACTCTAGGGCTAGGCTAATCGCCTCTCTTAGGTAGTACCACGCGGAGGTGTGTTGCTCAAGATGGCCATAATAATCGAATAGGAAGAAAGATGTAAGAATGGAATTGATAGTGGGAGAAGCTATGAAATCGGACTGTCGTCGGGCTGAGATGCTCTGTCGAGCGAAAAATTCGGCTTTGTTCTGGGGCCGTGTGCTAAGGTTTTCTGTTGATTCGTATGCTGGGTCGGTGTATAGAAAGTCCAGTTGACTTTCCATCATGAGATTCACCTTCATCAGTACAGCCGCCGACAGAGCAGAGAAAATTGCGATTTCTTCGAACGATAATGGTTCTAGCTCGTTAGCCCGAAGAATCAAGTCGGTGGCCAGCGCGCTTCGGTCAAAGACCGGAAGTATAGGATAGATGTGCTTGAGAAAGAGTTTGATATACGGTGCGAATAGGCTGAAGGTCATGTTTCTGATATCCTCTTCAGAAACGGGTCCAGAGGGAGGGAGAGATGGACATCCAGGGGGGAAAGTGCCACTTGGTGCATCTCCCACAATAGTGGCCCCGCTAACAATGCTCTCTGTAGGGGCGATATCGTCTATGAGGTTGCTAACCAGCGTATGATATGCCCCCGGACTACCTACTGGGGAGTAAGCACTGTGAGTGTTGAATCCATCCTCCGTTTCAATTGCAATCCGTAGATGAGAGGCCCTTTCAGAAGGCTCAAGGGAAGAATAATGACTGCAGCTACTCGACCTTTGGCCAGGGGAACCAATTGTCACAGAAATTTCCGAAGTAGCAGAGAGGCAATCATCACTCGGGGTCGAAATTTCGCTGTGAGAGGGATGTTGGTAGTTGATCTCTGAAATGTGGGTGTTATCGATCTTGTATTTACGTCGCCTTGGACCTCTTTTTTGGTGAACACTCAAGTATTGACAATGAATGCCGGAACCACTACATGCCTTACAAGGATAGTTGCGATCGCATCGTGTTTTCCGACGACGGCAACCGTCGCATGCCTTGCGAAGAGGTCGGAGAGAAGGCTTTGTTGCTGATTTTGTAGGGCTATCTACTTGTGGTTTTTCGAATACCAGGATATTACAAGACTGTGTGCCCAGCATTATTTCTGAATTTTGTATAGTTATCACGATAATAATATAATTTGCAGTTTTTTCGGTGGTTTTGAAGTGTTGAGGCAAGCCGTTTGAAGGCTCGATTTCTGAATTTTAAGCTAAATTTATGAATCCGGGGTAAAGGCGGGGCGGGATTTGCGATGAAGATAGTAACGTTACTCAAGCCTGTTTAAACCACTCAGAATCCTAGAAAGCCGGACCAGGAGAACAGGGTATTTTTATGTTCATCTAGATGCACATGCGGTATAAAGGCCAAAGCGTTCTACCAAACAAGAGAACGCACCGACGATAGTTTCAAAGTACTAGTAATAAAGATGTGGCCTGCGACTGGGTACAGGGCAAAGCAAAGATGACGAACAGAGAGATACAAGCGGAAGCAATCTCGGGGCTAACCCGGGAACTCGTCGACCAATCACCTCTAGCGCTACAGAATCATCACCCAATCAATAAACCGAAGACATTTTCGCCTAGTCAGGCAGTACAATTGAGGACAAAAGTTCGAGGGAAATGAAAATTCTAGGTAATAGACGAAACGAGGGCATCCACATGATACACCACTAAATAGATAAGATCATTATTCGTTCAACATGTTTGATGGAAGACCATCGATTCGAATGGTTGCAGCAAAATCTCTCGGTTGCTGCTGGAATCGAGGATTGGTGTGTTGCTGGCGAGGGCGAGATTTTGCTGGGCGCAAATATCTCGGACTTCATCAGGTACCTCCCAGCTAGTCTGGCGCCCCGAAAAGTTGCATAGCACAACAGCTCGCCCATTGGGGTGATCTCTTTGGTATGCACAGATATTCTCGTCGTTTACTTCTAGAAGTCCGAAACTTCCGTATACGAACACGTCCATGGCCTCGCGACGGAGGCGAAGAACTTTCTGCCAGAAGGAAAAAACACTCTGAGCATCATTGATTTGAGCTTCTGCGTTGCAAGTAAGATAATCGTCATTAACTCGCATCCATGGAATCCCAGTGGAGAAGCCCGCGTTCTTGGTAGCGTTCCATTGGACCGGCGAACGTGAGTTATCACGTGCCTTCGCGCGGACTGTCTCCAACCCTTCTTCGTAAAAGGTTTGACCTTTTACTTTGGAGACCTCGACTAGCCTAACGAACGCAAGGTAAGTAAATGATATAATCCGCAGTTGGATAGGGGTTGGCCGTATGAGCGTACTCTTTAACATAGTTGATGGTCTCAACATCCTTGAACTCATCGAGACTCCAGTCTTTAGGCAGATTTGTCATCCCAAGCTCCTGGCCCTGGTAAATGAAGAGGGTTCCTGACTGGAAGGCGAGGAAAGTCGCTAACATTTTAGCTGCTGTATTTCTGAACTCAGGTTGGTCTGACGCGAAACGTGGGATTGACCGTGGTTGATCGTGGTTCTCCAGAAACAACGCATTCCAGCCATCCCGTGCGAACATAAAGTTCTGCCATTTCGACACAATACTCTTTAAGGTCTGAAGAGACCAAGGAGCCTTCGTAAATTTACCCAGAGGTCCCGCATCCATATCAACTCTGGTATATACGTCAGTTTTGTGGTGATATCACACGGACTTGCGTGTGCCCCGTAGTCTCTCACTTTGGGCCTAGTGTGGACAGCTGGGCAAAACCTACATGTCGAATTGGAAGATCATGTTTAACTCTCTTCGAGATGCACCGACTCCAAGAAGAACATCTTCAGGGTCTCTAGCCCAGGGCATTTCTCCAACGGAGAACGCATCGTACCGATCTAGAATAGCTCTCATCCCTCTAAAGTGCTCGTGGATTCTCGGCCCGTTTGCATAATGCATCATAGCTGGTTGGTACTTATTTGATTCAATGGTGATCGGAGCATCTGGAAGGCCTGGTGTTTTGCTGATCACATTGATTGCATCCATACGGAATCCGTCGACGCCTTTATCCAACCAAAATGTCATTATGTCATGCACTGCTGAAATCACCTTCGGGTTTTCCCAGTTAAGATCTGGCTGTTCAGTGCAAAATAAATGTAGGTAGTATTCCCCCGTTGCCTCATCATACTCCCAAGCGCTGCCTAGAGAACCCGATGTGTTAGTGACGGTGTTTTTCTTTTACATTTAAAACCACAAAGGCTCTACAAACCGCCGAAGATAGATTCCCAGTTGTTGGGAGGTCCTTTATTCCCTTGGGCATCGATTTTTGGTGGTCTCCAGATATACCAGTCTCTATAAGGGTTTTGTTTAGAACTGCGAGACTCTCGAAACCATTCGTGCTAAAAGTTCAAAATCTCAGCTCTCTGTATTCTGTATACTCGTGACCTTATTTTGTCTTTTGCCTTACTTGATCCGAGGTATGATTGACCACCAAGTCCATGATAAGTCGTATACCTCGATGATGCAGACCTTCAATCAGATCTTCAACATCTTGGACCGTGCCATAAGGTTTGTAGATTCGGCGATAGTCTGCAATGTCATAGCCCATGTCCTTTTGCGGCGAATCGTACACTATACAAACACCGTGAGGCGACATTATCAATTATTGTGATTTTGATGCGCGCAATGCGATGTACATTTGTTTAATTGAGACAAAAGCAAGTATTCATACCAGGAGATAACCAAACTACATCAACCCCGAGAGCTTTCAAGTAGTCGAGTTTCGTTATTATGCCGGGAATATCTCCCAGGCCGTCACCATTCGAGTCATAGAACGAAGAAGGGTAGATCTGGTAAACCGAAGCTTCCTTCCACCAAGCCCGCGAAGTATGCGGATTTTTAATACCATTTGGAGGAAGCATACTTCCCTTACTTCCGCCGTTTGTGATGGTTGTCATTGTGAATATAAATATATTCAAGCGATGTACAACTATTTGATGATGCTGTCAAAAGTATTTGGTTTTAATTGCAGTCCAAGCGCGAGCAGCATCAAGCCATCCCGTCGTATTTAAACTTTTAGTTGGGATGAACAAGAAGACGGACACTGTGCGAAGCCCTGCCGGCTATGAAACGATTCCGGGGAAATAAGACTTGCGTGGGTATCGCCGAGATTCTGACAGACGTCTAGACTCGGGAAATTAAACACATTCACCACTATGGAACTAGTTTCGGGGTTTGTTGTTAATAGCAGCTGGACTAGTACGTACCACATACAGAAAGGCTCCTACTTTTTTTTTTTAGAGAAAACGTTTCCAGATGTGGTAATTACCCGAACGCAAGAATTATCGGAAACTATTCTGTTGCCTTCGGCAGCATGCTCGGGCAGGATATGCAAGGCATTAGCAACTTGGCAATGGGATCTTCAAAAATGCCAAGATTTCCCCATTCAAAGAATCTCTTGAAAATAGTTGCGTTCTCGGCCGAGTGCTACAAGAGATCCAGTCCCGAGAAGCAATAAGGTTTGGATGACAAACCTCGTGTAGCTATGATACACACATAATATGCACATATTAGGGACGATTAATTATTAGTACCAGTATCGTATCAGCCTTTGGAGTCGGAAACACAGTCACCTGGACTATACGTTCCCCAAAGTTGAAATGGAACAGCTCTTTACTTACATTCTATAGATATAGCCTCGTAAATTAAATTCACGAAACGCTATTATACTGAAGAGAGTGATCGATCGTTGGAACCTGATTGTAAGATTAACGAAAAGTTTAGCTAGATTTCTCTAGAGCCCAGTTTTTTTTCTCCCTTCTCTTTAAAAAAATTTGCTCAGAAACGTCAGACAAGAGAATCCCGCATATAAATGTGCGCCTGATGGTTCCAAATTTCAAGTTCCTTTCGTTGGGTGAACTTTTCATTATGACTACTGTACTTCATATTTCGGCTTTCGAAGAATGCTCTCCATGTATAACCACAGGGATCTAACACCAAGTTATTCAGAAATCCAAAGACATCAAGGCTTCTGTAATAGCTCTGCCATATCCGTGAAATCTAGTTCAGTACTATGTAAGTGCCTTGCTCAAGAGCGAGTTCAAGACCGAGATTTGAGCTGCAAGCGTTGTGGCTCTACGGTACGCGGAATGTATCGATGACAACACAATTGCGATGCATCAAATCGCGTGGATCTGTTGCATTTTTATGACGTCTTCTATCGACATGATGACGTTGCGACATAAATTCACATTTATAGCTGATCCCGACAAAAAGGAAGCTTAAAAGGCAGAACATCCATACTATTGACATTTGATCGTAAAAGAACACTCAATCTTGCCTCAGATATATCCAATGCCATCGACTTACTTGGTTCGCCGCATAGCTGCAGCTCAAGAATCTCAGCTTTGGTCAAAATCTATTCCGAGTCTGATTTTTCGGAGTATCAATACTTACAACTCCTACATTTCATATCCTTGCCTGATCTCTGCGTCTCGTCGACTATTCGCTTCGAATATTTCATCCAAACCAACAATTCCAAGAGTAGCTTGTTACTTTTCTACAACAGCATCCGCTATGTCCCTTCCATCATCCAACGACCCATCCACCAACCCGGGCATGTCATTTACTTCTGGCCGTAATGATGCAGTCTGGACTGCTTTGCAACCCTATGACTCATGGCCCAAGTTCCCAAAACTTTCTAAAAATATCGAGACAGAGGTGGTTGTGGTAGGGGCGGGTATGGCCGGCATCTCGACGGCGTACGAGTTGGTAAAGAAAGGCATCAAGACGGTTTTGATTGACGCTAGAGAGGTCACTTCTGGAGAAACAGGCAGAACGAGTGGGCACCTTAGTGACTTCCTAGGCTCTAGGTGGAAGGACCTCATCCAAGGTTTGTCCTAAACCCACATCCAAGGTTACTCCGAATTTTCAACAAAGGGTCAGCGAGAAAAGAATTAAATCGCTTACGAAAGCATCCAATAGAACATGGTCTTGAAAAATGCAAGCTTGTTTACGAGTCTCACCAGTATGCTATAAAACGAGTTGGAGAAATCGCAAAAAAGCACCACATTGATTGTGAATATGAAATGCTAGAGGGAAAGATAATAGTTCAAGTGTCATCCAAAAATACAGACTACGACAAGAAGAATGATCTTGCCGAAGAACCGGAAGCTTTAAAGGCGATAGGCTATGGCGATCGAGCTGAATACGTTGAGAACCATAGTTTGGGTCCTTATAATGGTGCCATATTAAAAATCAAAGAACAAGCGAAATTCCATCCTACAAAGTATGCTCGTATCTTGTTGGCTTGTTGTCTTGACCACGACTGACTCCGTTTAGATATCTACATGGTCTTCTCAGTGAGCTGGCAGAGAATCATTCGGACCTTTTCAGTTGTTATACCAATACTAGGATGAGAAGCTACAAGACCCACGGCGGTAACATTGAGATTGAGACTGAAGGCGCCCTCCCGCCAGACCCGAAACCTATGTCTTCGGCTAAGGGACACTCAATTCAGGCTACTCATCTCGTCATGACTAGTAATATTCCATTGAGTAAGATTCTTCAAATTATTGGCAAATATTGAAACGTTAAAAGTGGAAACTGAAAACTATCTACTTGCAGACGCCGCCGATATGATTCTCAAAAGTCACTATTACAGAACTTATTGTATTGCTAGTGCTATCCCTACCTCCTCCGCACCCGATTATCTTCTATACGATAACGCGGATCCGTACATATATGTCCGCACGACTTCCCACCCAGACCCTTCAAAGAAATACATCGTGATTGGTGGGGAGGATCATAAGACTGGTATTCTATCGAAAGAAGACTACTCCACCAAATTCTCGAAGCTCATTGACTGGGGCAAACAATTTTTCCCAGACATGTCTAATACTCCGGAGTTCGCATGGTCGGGGCAGGTGGTCGAGGCAAACGACAACGTAGCATATATCGGCCGTGACAGCACGCTCGGGAAGAATATATGGATATCAACAGGGGACTGTGGCAATGGCCTCACTCATGGCGTTATTGCTTCGAAGATTCTGTCCGACGAGATAACAGGTGTTCAGAATTCCTGGTCCGAACTATATTCCCCTTCCCGCCAACCATCTCGCCGAACTATACCTGAAGTCATCTCGGAGAACGTTGAACAAATATCAAAATATTCCAGAATCGTCAGCGTTGATATCCGTGATATCGAAGAGCTTCCGGTTTGCAGCGGTGGGGTACTTCACTCTGGTCTGAAGAAATTAGGCAAACCAGTAGCGGCCTACAAGGACGAGAACGGAAATGTTCGAACATTTTCGGCAATATGTCCACATGCCGGTGGCATTGTCGCATGGAATGCGGTTGAGAAAAGCTGGGACTGCCCGATTCATGGAAGTAGGTTTGATGGTTTGACGGGTAAATGCATATTTGGGCCTAGCAATCGAGGATTGAGCGCGGAAGATGAACCAGCAAAGATTGCGGTTGAAAGCAGCACTAGTGGATGATCCCAGCTAACGGAATTGAGTGTTGGATATGTTCGACTCTTACCTAAGGCTCCGGCATCACATTCAAACTCGTTCGGTTAAAGCATGGAAATTACTATAATTACTAGTGCATAATTGACAAAATTCAAGTATGAAGTCTTGATCCTAGGCTAGTATGAAGTGGTTATGAGAAATATATGTAGAGATCCAAAAATGTACCTGAAGGATATCTTTAGAGTTCCCGGCAACATAAAGTGATACTCTCAACGGGTCAACGGGAAGTTAAAGTTAGGCATGGAGCTTGAGATATGCAATAGCACTTTAGAGGCTCGCTGCCAGTAAATTACATTGGATGAGCTTTAACTATAAAGTAGCCTCGAATCTAGAAACTAAAATGGGTATATATACTCTATTCAAGGCCTGTTCAAGTATTTCTGAGCCTATCCGCAGGCCTAGGTATACCGTGCAGCTCAAAGTCAGTCGATCGTACGTCATAATTACCATTTGTAGGTACAGCTTTTCGTGTTAAAAATGCAGTACCTGTCGCCCTCGCCTTGTCCATTGATCTAGAATTGGCTGCCGCGGCATGATTGCCAGCTCTGTAGAACGGATTGCTAGGTTGAACGTCCTTATTGGGCCATTCCGATATCGTCGCGGTCGAAACCGGAATGGCTACATCATCCATCTCATCCTTATCCCCGTACTTCCAATCTCCTACACCACCGCCCATCAACGCCGCATGAAGGAGCCAATACAAGTTGTCCGTACTCCTCGTGAGCTGCGTCATATCGCTGGAAGGTTTACACTTCTCCCTGATATACCCGACAATAATTTCCAGAACCAGCGATATAAAATAACAAGCAAAGCGACGCTAGCAATAATAATAAGTGATATAAAGTTAAAGTTTTGAAATTGACCTTGCGACCGGATCTTCTGTACGGTACACTGCCATTCCGATTGAGCACGCTCCTTATCGGGTAGGATCTCGGTAGGTAGCAGTATGAAAGCATCGCTGTTGTTGCTATATACCGTTATATCGAGGAACTGCACGATCTGCTCCTGGAGTATACTAAGCCCCGTTTGGAACCAAAGTGTAACCTCCCGTATCCATTGATCGTCCGGGAGCGGAGCGGAAAGCGCATTGTTATAGACGAACTCGCTCGCGCGTAACCCTGTTTTTTTTTTTGGAAGGCATGTATAAGCATGGGCGCATAGCCTTTTAATTTGATTGTTCACAAAATCGGTCGGCTTATTTATGCAAGAGTAATACAAACCTGCGCTCCCAAGGCTGGCGGTTCCTGACTGAAACACCGTGGATTCGACTAGAGAGGTGCCAATCCTCCTCAATAGGCCGAGTTGCTGCTCGTTGAGGTCTAAATCGGACTCGCTCTGCTCAGCGGCATGGACTGGGTTGGTGAGGCTAGTGCATATTCCGTTATTCGGATTGCAGTACTGTACTTGGTCGAGGCAGACCAAAGTGGTGACAAGATAATCAGTAGTGTACACGGTCTTTCCTTGTGCTGTTCTGTTGTTCCTACCCGTTGCTGGAAATAGTGGATCTTTGACGGGGCCAAAATATGCAACGGTGGTGAGAATGGCATGAAGGGTGACGAGCGAGTCGTCGCGGTCGAATAGAGGGACCGGTTGCCATTGATCGAGGGTAGAAAGAGTAGCGCTGGGATCTCTCACTGCGAATCTGGTCAAAGAGATAATTCATTACTCCAAAAGTTTTCACGTAAAAGGCAAAGACATGGAATCTTCACTAACCCTGTGATATACCCGACATTCGGGTCCCGAATTCTAGTGTTGAACTTGAGCGTTATATCACCGGGCCCTTGGGAAGGGCCCGCCCTTAAAGCTGTATAATTTTCTGAGCCTTCTTGATCAGGCCCCCAGAGATCGCCTGTCCGGGTCGGGGAACAGGTGGTCTTCTTCCTAAACTGAATAGTTCGGTTTCTCGGCCCGTTGATGCCCAGATGGGAGGCGGAGTCTAATAGCCGGGTATCAAATACGATCGCCCTATCAGCGCTCTCCGTGTCGGAAATATCGTAACGGCATCGTTGCCGCCCGAACGGGCAGGGAACCACGTATGTATCGTAAGGGAGCCGTGGAAGAGGGAAATAGGACGTGAGGCTGTGCTGTGCGGTATCCCCACTGTACCATTGTTTGGCATAAGCCCGACCGCGAAGTGCCTTTGCAGTGGTGTAGTTGTATGTTGCCGCGAAGATATCATTGTTACCACTGACGGAAAAGTTATCCTTTAGATATCCACAAGCTTTCGGCTTTGCCAGCACCAGTACAGCATCAGCCGTCTTGGTGGTGATGCTCGCTATAAGGGCGCTGGTAGGAAGCGTCCCTAGAGCAAGAATACTCGCAATAATTGCTACGCTGGCGAGAAGCCATCGATGTTGGGGTTTAGACTTTCTCCACGCCCAATTTATTCGTAATAGGTCCCATAGAGCGGTAGTTAGGCTTCCGACATTACAGAGGAGGACTTAAATCTGTAGAAACAACGGATTCACTTGGTTTCTAGCGTTCCGTACCACAAGAATCTGGTGGAATATATACGCCGCGATAGTCCAACATGAAGCCACTGCTATCGTAAGGAGAGAGGTCAGTAACGAAATGACAATTGAGGCTTCCCAAATGGGCAATGTCCAGACGAGACCGCTAAATTTTGGGGCCGAGTGGTCTCGCCATACACCAACGTACACACCCATGCTCCCCATTGCTTTTAAACCTAAGAAGCAGAGAAACACAGCAGATAGATTAAATTGAAAGAACAGGAGCAGGCTATCAAATAAACGTAGGTTGGGAGGGGTGAGAAGAGGAAAAGAAGAAGGAAAATGAGATGAGGACGAGGAGAAAGCAGAGGTAAAAGCCGAACTCTCTTTCAGCGGGGAGAGTACAGAATATGCAGGCAAAGAATACTGGTTAGAAGACCCTTGCTTTCCCAGCTCCAGAGAACCCGAGACTCAACCTTTTGCTTCGCTCTAGATCCACAAAGAAATCTAGCCTCTCTTGCCACGCTCCCCAGAATTAATTGACGAGACGGCACGCCTGTCGGATGCTCTTGATTCCAGTATGTGGAAATAAAAGCGACAGCTTAAAAAGCAAAGTTTCAACCTCTATTAGCCGGGACCTAATACAGAATAGAGCACACTATCCCATCTTGGTAATCCCGCAAAAACCAAAACCAAAGCAACTACTAATGTAGTTAGCTCCTCGCTTACCAAATGCTTGAGAGGTCGCCCTGAAAGTGGAGATCCAACTGGATCGCTCTTATTTCATTTTCCTCGATCTTGCATGCTGTAGGTACAGTATGTTCGAAAAGGTCTTGTATGCCCCCCTTGTCAGTGGGTGCTGGTGGGGCCGTCTTATAAAAACAATTATATCATAAAACCGAACCCCACACATTAATTCGGGTAAATTTACGATCTTAATAAATAAGCAAATATACTTTTTTCACTCTCTGTCAATATGTATAATAGTCACTTAGTGACCTAAGGGCCTACCGCGGCATCGGCAGGGCGTGCAATACTTTTCGTCTTTAGCTTTACTAGCGGAATTAAATACAGCAGAGTGGTTTTTGGACGCCAAGGTATTTTGGTGGGTGTAGTATGAAAAGCTGAGGTCCTTGCAGGCCTAGAGCGAAGAAAAGGGTTGAAAGTGGCTGACATTGAGATGCAGCTGGCGTCAAAATGTGCTTGATAAAACCCACTTCTCGGTGATTGCGCGCGGTGGCTGAGATCGAGACCATTTTGGGATGTCATACATACAACGTATTGCCAAAACAAAACATATGTCGAACAAGATTCAAAGAGTGCATTTAAACCCTTGAACTGGCGTGAACTTTCTGTTGCCTGGGTGCTTTACCAGGGGAAGTCCTCAAAATCTATTACCTTCTAGGAAGCTAGAAAACACCCGCTCTCTTCAAGCGTTCTGCCTGACACCCTGACAAGATGAATATCTTGATCATAGTCCTTCTTATATTCTCTGCCAGCACAGTAAGTAATGAAAATTCTCAAACGCGAAAGGGAAAAAAAAAACACCAAATTCGAGTACGGGGAAATCGGAATTTAAAATTGCTCATATGTATTTGATATATTACTAGATAGCAAAAATCTGCACCGCATCCAACGGGATTGATGTCACTCAACTCATCGTCGAACTCAATCAAAGTGGCACATCGACTTCAAGTCTCGATCCTGGCTTCGTAGACAAGATACACAGCTTATTTGGAGCGGGTGTGTGACTTGTCAAACGCGCCAACCTGGTTTGCCAATCGCGGGAAACGTGCTATGCGTTCAAAGAATCTAACTATCCGATTTGCTATGACCTCTTGTGAGTACATTACCATACTAGCGGAGATCCCATTTGCAAGGCAATAATGGGCTGATGAATCGATAAACGTGCACGTCGGAAACAGAAACACGAATTGGAGAGATGAGTACGGAAACTTCGGCGATCTTTTGACCGGCGACTACACTCTCGTAGATGGCCGGGAGGGAAACCTGTATTACGGACCGTACCCAGTATACAGCGGTAGCCAAGGCGATCGATATTCCTCTGAAAACCCTCGCCAAACACCAACTCCAACGAAGTTTGATGAAATATCCGAACCCACAGTTACCGTATACGCTGCTGCTCCAAACAGCGCCAAGTCCTTAGGAGCGAGCCTATGGAAAAGTGAAGTACGAGGCAGCTGCAGTATACATGATAGAATCGCTCCAACTTTGCAAACGCCACTCCATCTTGCTTCGTGTAACGAACGACGAGCTAAGACGAACGCGCAAGTTCTTACCAGGCTCGTAATCAAGTTGATTAATGGCCATAAAAACGTTTGGTGTCTTGGAATATCTCGTAGTGAACTCTGTAACTCCTGAATTCTCCGCGCGGGGCTCATCCCATGGACGGATATCCGCGGTCGAGAATGTACCGCTACCAAATTGCTTGCTGTCAGCGGGATATGCTAGCCAAGTAGCCATCCCAGTGTAAAGATAGTATCGGCCCAGGAGTCAATGTGGATGGTGAAACCATCCTTGGTCACGTCGCTGGCGTAAGCCCTAATCCTAAAGCCAGGGCTCTTGTCCAAGTCAAAGCCAGATAGCCAAACGACTACTTTTGGTGGGGCCGTGTAGGATGAGTTAAAATAGATTCTCTTAGAGTTCTCGAGTTGAGGTTTGTACTAGAATCGGTTTTCTGACGTGCAAAATGTGCCTGTCTCGACTGATTCAAATTTTGACCCAACTTTAAGCCAGGTCATACCACTGGTGTATAGAGTCGAATCATATTAGGTATTAATGTGGGTAGTAAAGTTTTTGTTAGTGATATTGTCAATTTTGCACTTAAGACGCAGGTTTACACCACTAAACATGTCAATCATATTTATTCCGACCGCAAAGCGAGGGGAGCAGTCGTAAATCTCCTGGAACTTTTTGACTTTGCTGTTTTCCTGAATCGGTCTGTCCCAACTACGCAGCTCCTCCGTATTAAAGAGTCCGAGAACGAGACCCTGAACGAAGCCCTGAACGAGGCCCTTAGGATAACAAAATGCGATTTGTTTCTTGTCGCGCTCGGATAAGTAGTTGTTTTGTGGCGTGCCTTTGCCATCGAGCGTTTAGTTTGGTGGGTAGTAGTATAGTATGACTGATTTGAGATTGAATGAGCTAGTATTGCACTGCTCTTCTGGATGTATGGTGAAAATATTTTAGTCGGCCTTATTGTGATTCCACTCATTAGGCGGAGCTTCAAGCTCCTTATAGATGACCGGTTTATTCTACTTGATATTAGCACGAGGGCCTTAATGTTTATGGATAAATCCTAAAGCATGACTAAACTTATGAAGAATAGTGTGTTGGATTTCCTTAGCTGATATAGAATCCAATATCCTGCCTAGATTTATTGAAGGCACGTTTTTAGAGGCATATTCCTTGTAGTTGGTCCCAATATATGACCATGATCCATCGGATGGGTCAAAACTGATGAGGATATCCGATATGTCCGTCCTCTAAAACAAAAAATTAAAATTTCCATATTCCGCCTATTTAGGTGTATATTTTTTGACTTGTGAATATTGTTATTTAGTACCTCCTTGAAAGGCCACATTTAGGACCTTTCTAGCTTTCTAAAAGTTAGCCTTGAGTAAAGCTAGATGTTCTAGGTCTTCAGGGTGATTGTTAGGTGAAAGGCGCGTTAAAGCCGCGTTGCGAAGGTTCATTTGAATAGAATTCTGAACATCAAAGGACGGAGCGTTCTTAATAGCTCCGGGAGGTGGGACACAAACATCCACACCACAGGCCGGGAATTTGCTGGATATAGTCACTTTAGTAAATGTGACATCGAAGTATTTGAGAGTAGACATTTTGGCGAATATGAAGGATCTTTGGAACTAGATTTGGGTGAGGGTATGCTGAAAGCTCCGGGGTATCTTGATTAATAGTCTTAGTTGATGATAAGCAATAAGGATCAGTACCCAATTATTACAACAAAATCTCCCGGCCATTCAGTGCAGCAGCCCCCAAGAAACCCCAAAGAAACCGACTCGCATAATCAGCCCTTCTAGTTTCTCCCATTTCCCTCTTTTCTTAGATGGATATTGATGGTAAATCATGATATAGCAAGCACTGATCCATTGAGATGCTAAATTTACCAACACGTCAGAGTGCCCCGCATGTTAATACTCAACGTACTGGTTACATGCCTATACATTGACACGTAGGGAAATGCATTATCATGCGCATAAAAGCAGGGTAGAAATTAAAAAGGCGTGCATAGACGCACATATGCGGCGTTTCGGATGGCCCCGCTCTCGCGTTCTTTACGACGCGAAAGGACTCTGGGATTCGCAAAAGTGATTATTTCCAAAATAGTGGAACTTGATCAATACTGAGTCAAAATCACTCAAGTTTAGTTTTATTTCAATCTACATTAGCAAGAAAATTCTCTGATACTAATAAAAGGATTATATTGTAGATATTGAATATAATGTTTTCGTTCGAAGTCATCGTTGGTGTTACCGGTAGTAGTTTTTTCTTGCATTGTAACTTGCATCCAGTGATTGACTAGAAGTTTGGAAAAAATACATAAGAGCCAAAGTGCTTATTCATACACATACATACTAACTAGCCATATTTGAAGAATTTAACTAGATGTTTAAAACTCTATACCGGTATCCCGGGCCCGACGGTGCAGCGCCCAGCGGGGTCACGGACAGACATAGGGGGCGGACGGACTCGCGCTGAGGTTGCCGGGCCAGGTCGTCCCGGGGATCGCATTTACGGCCGACTTCCGACCCCCTCCGCAAACAGACTTGGCGGACAGAACGAAGTCAGGGCGGGCAGACTGAGGGACAGACTGAGGACAGACTGAGGAGAGACTCGGAGGGGTACGCCGGTCTTGGGGCGTTTTTGCTGAGTTTTGGCCTCCCACCGAACCTTACCTGTAAATACTGGTACACCAATGCACCTCGTTGTAGTGTACAAGCCTCCTCGCCCTAGCTCCAGGTGTACCGTGGGGGTTTTTCGTAGAAGCTTGTCCACCAATAATCCGATGCTGATACCCCGGTGTACTGACCGACCGACCGATGCACTGACCGTGAAGGTCCAGCCTTTGACGTTCGGTGATGATAGAAGCTTGTTCATCTGTCTCATAATGATGAACGGTGCTGTAAGTCATGCTCAGACCGTGAGAATGGTTACTGAGTGGATTTGTTTGCTCAACCTCCGAGTTAGAGTAATGGCCTCAGCTGGGTGGTTGAGAGCACAGCCGTGGTTGACAATAATCACTGGCAAGTACGCCTAGGTGCGTGTACTAAAAGCCGGAGCTTGAATCAAAACCCTTTTCGAGCCAGGGTCGAGGTAGGCGGCAGTTTCGACAGACGCAGGGGAAGGATGGACAGACTCGGGGTATATGGATAGGTTTGGTGGATAAGGTCGGGGATATCGGGATAGGCTCGGGATAGACTCGGAGATACTTGAAGAGGCTCAGAAGTAACCGGAAAATAGAAATATGGACGAGTTTCCGGCGCCAAGTTGGCAAAAGCTTTGAAAGACAAAGAGATCGCTCCCGCTACCACTCTCCTCCACAACATCGATACTGGCAGCCAGGAGGGCCAGCGAGTCCACAAGGAAGAGCTGTTTACGGGCACTCAAATCTCTTCCCAATCTGAAATACTCTCCTGTCTCCGTACATCTTGTATAACTCGTTAATGGCCGTAAGCGCACGTATCACCCCCATTTGATTACACCCACGTCAAAGGGAGAACCGCCAGCTGATACCGGTAGGACAAAGGTTATTCAAAGAAGGTTACAGCTAAGGCAAGCTACTGCGATAATTGTGGTGATGGAGCAGCAATAACAATATGATGGTGATAGCGGCAGTGATAGTTATTGTTGGGTTGTAAGAGAACAATCTTGAGAGTTCCATGTTAGATTGCGGTTAAAGTACTTCGTACCTACCAAGTATGCACCAAGCCTAGTCCCGGCTAGTCACAATACGAAGTATTCAACTCGATAATGCAAGCGCAAGCGAGAATCACCAACACGGTAATCTCTGAACATTGCAGCCGCATCTAGGGCTGCCAAATCAGAGTTTTTATTTTATTTTTTATTTTTTTTACAAAAGCGCTGCCTTGGAGTAGATACCAATCAAATTTAGCACAGGTCTCTGAAATAGTCAGCTTCATGTAGCTGCACCGTTATTGTTTAAATAAGGAGTCTCGAAGCCAGATGTGCTTTTCAGTGACAGTTTCCCTTGATGCTAGTTCGACACTGCATTGACATGAGCTGGCTGCTTATATCTTAGTCGCACTCAGAGACAACAGGAACTTGGTAATAAGAGCGGGGACTCGGTGACAAGAGAATGCTTTGGTCTTAGGCTACTTTCCTAGTCCTGCCTGCCTGCCTGCCTGCCTGCCTGTTTGCTTGCTTGTTTGCTTGCTGGTCGGGGTTGATACACCGGTCTGTGATACCGTGGTGGTTTGGTGCACGGTGGAGGGGTGGCCTGTTGTTCTGGGGCGAACCTGGGAACACGAAGCGTGGCGCGCCAAATCCTAGTCTTGTACTAGGCCAAATAAGTCTCGGCAGGCCCAATCTGGTCTCGTAACTGAATCCGAACCAAATCCCATCACAGAAGATTAAGCTACCTCAAATTAGGGCAGCTAATATCATCGAACTACTTACCTCACAGGAACAATATGAGAATTAGCCTCAAAAATCTCTGTACCGAATGAAAAATAGAAACAAAGCTGTTTTAAAGGTGAAGCTAGCCGTTGTGATGGTAAGAAATGAGGCATGGGCTGTAGGCGTTGAATTTAAGAATTGGTGAAGTGCGGTTTAGATTGGTTTTGTAAATTGGCCTCAGTAACAAATGCTAATGCTTTATATGACTAGTCTAAATTTCATAAATAAAGTGTCGCTGTAGTCTCAGTATTTGTCAACCCAAGTACGCAAGTTCGAAGCCATTAACCGCAAAAAAAAAAAAAAAAATTACATTCCCAATGCCAGATCCCTACTCACTAGCTAGGTTTCACCAAACCCCCAAACTCAAACTTCAGGATTATTCAATATCAGCTTGAGCACCAAATTGGGTGGCCCTACTACCTCTGCGTCGTGGCGTGCTTTGTAGCTAGTGATGATGGCGTCAAGGTATCTGATCTTAAAGTCTCACGACAATGGCGTCTATTTGACATTTAGTCCGATGTTATACATTAGGGAAAGCAAATATACTTGCCCATTGGAATATATAAGGATGATTATATCAGTCGCTCTGCTACAGTTAATCAAGGCACAATCGTATTTGCTTACTCGCTGCAATATATAGTTATGATTAATAATTTCAGCTATCTGTCCGATCACGAATGAGTCAGATATTGCCGGATTCATTTGCCCAATGCAGTAGCTCGATTCTCGGGTGCGAGACGGTTGATCCGCGAATTGACTCGCTAATTTATAGTGTCGTTTTCCTAACATCGTCATCATCATAGAGCCAAGCTTAATGGTGTTTATAGGGATCGGTATAGAACAGGTACAAAGCGTGAAGGTGATGCGTTAAATATAAGAGGGATCTGTTGTATATATGCGCAAGTGAATTGATCCTCAAATTGTCACTTGATTTCTAAACACGTAGTAGTAAAGACATCCGTTAAATAAATAATAACGATAATAGAAATATGCCCCAAAGTAGTATCAAGATATATTTACTCTATTTCTATTTTACATTGCTCTTATGGTTTTCTTTAATTTAAAAAGTGCATGCAAGTCACCTGGGACTATATGCGCGGCTCTGCTAGCGCTTTCTGCTTCTCAGTTGGCTTCATGGTGCCGCTGTAGCGTCGTTGCAATCATCCCTAAGAAGGCTGAGAAAACGTTTTAGGCGATTGAATTACGAGGTAGAAATGCGGCCTGCTTCTGATAGGCCCAAGCCGCATTGCAGGTTTCTAGCAGAATATTAGTATCTTGTGGCCGTTTTTTACGTACAGTTGATATTGAGGAACAACTCGGGTGTGAATAAGGGAGTATTTTGGAAAAATAGCGTCAGCGAACTGAATCAAATAAGTCTGGTCTCGCTTCTGCTACTGCTCCTACGGAGAAGAAAAAACAACCTATTTCTCTTCCTGTGCTTCAAGCTTTTCCGATTGCTTTCGTTCATAATCTCTCTGAGACGACGTAGGCATTTAGTTGTGACGAGCGTCGACGGGTGTTCTTTGCCCAGGGCCTTCTCTCTGCCAGCGAGCGCTCGTTCGTACCACTGCATGGCCTCGTCGTATTTGCCTTGGTTATCGAAGATCACAGCGATGTTGTTGACTGTGGTGAGCGTCGACGGGTGTTCTTTGCTCAGA
>JAJTTS010000012.1:1081207-1140681 GCA_036971165.1 Arthrobotrys iridis | reverse complement strand
GCCTTGGTTGGAGAAGACTAAAGCGATGTTGTGGATGTATTCCGGCGGAATGCTATTGTCGGAACCCTCTTCTTCATGCGAGAACCCGGAGGGACCAGGCATCGAATATCGATGGAGGTACTCCAAATGGGAGGCAACCCTTGTCTGCTCTCGGGGTTCCCAATTGCGACTCTCTCGCGATATGTTTACCTGTCTGCTAGCTTCCCCGAGGATTGTGACGGCATGTCTTATATAGTACGGACGTTCCAATTGTCGTAGGCGTTCTCGCGCCCACGAATGGACAACCGGATGGATGGAAAATACACCGAATCGTAGTATTTTGAGAAGCGAATATGATGCGATGAGTAGAATTTTCCTGTTGACTTAAATTGCCATCAGTTTATAGCTTGGTGCCATCCAATACGAATTCATACCTTCGAATTTGTCGACCCGCTCGTCCACCCACAGATTCTCTAAAATTTCCTCCGGATTGAGATATGAACACGTTAGTAGCAACTGGGCCGCTTCTGGGTCCTGCTTCTCGATTCGCGAGAAAGATAATTCCCAGGTTGTCAGGACTGTGTTTTGGTAATCCCACCCGACTGTCGGTTTTCTCTCTTGCACGACCACGAAAGCTTGTTCGTAATGCTGGAAGTAATCTTGCAGCGGGATTTTAGCTTCGTATATGTAATGGCCGGCTTGGCTGATTGCGAGGGGCATGAGTCCTAGTCTTTTGACGAGCTCAAGGGCTTCACCTAGGATGTCTGGATCGGTCTAATGTCAGTCGATATTCGCGGGGAGGACAGGTTCCGTTGTACCTTCCGGGACATCTCGTAACTGCGCTAAACTCAACAACAGCTTCACGGCGCTTTCCCTATCTAAGCCTTCCAAATCAACTTGTTCCGCAGCTTGCGAAAACTGCGGCCTACGGCTCGTGATAAGGATGGCTCCGCCGCCATATTTTGGGAGATATTCATCGATGTTCAGATCCTCCAGATCATCCGCGTTATCGTATATCATCAACCATTTCTCGTTCTCGGGTAGCTGCAACCAACGGAAGAAAGCTGATTGTACAACGCGGATTGTTTCCGGGTTGGCACTGACCGTGCCTTCGTTATCGATCAGTCCTGGCAAGCCGAGTTTCGAACCGACTATCCCGTAGTCAGGATCGGACTCAGGCCATGTTATTCTCGCTTGCTCTCTGACGATGCGTTGCATGCTATCGACGAACGAGGTACCGATAGTGGTTTTGCTCATCGCGGATATCCAGAACACAGCCGTGTGATACCGATTGTACCGGTAGGCGTATTCGATGGCGATCTGCGTCTTTCCCATCCCCCCGGTTCCAGTGAGTGCGAATACGGACGGTACATTCGTGGGTTTCGATGCCACGAAGTGGTCACGGATTTTTCTCAGTTCGTCCGCCCTACCAAAGAACCTCGGGTTCTTTCGAAAAGGCAAGTCAAAAGTGATAATAAAGTTGATTCTCTCGATTTTTTCGCGTTCTGCGGAACATGTTATAGATCAGATATATAGACAGATATAGACGATCGACAGACAGAAAGGAACATAAGCGAACAGAAAACATTAATTCAGATGTTTGTACGAAGTACTTTGCACTTGTACCGAAAATAACTGACCCTGGACCGATTCTCTCGCAGGCCGTGCCCTCCCAATATCGCTTGGTTGCAAATATCCTAGGAGTTCTTTCGCAAAGGCGGCCGCCAAAGCCGCCGCGTATTCCTGCCAAGCGTTGTTCTTGTGCGAATCGGCGTAGTCGCAGATACCCCGGATGACAATGCAGGGCATGACGTTTAAAATCCCCGCCGCTTCCATTTCTAGACAGAGGACGCTGCCGCCAAGTCGTCTGTTGATTTTATCTCGGAAAGCAGCATCTTTGATAACCTGATTCCCAGACGCGATCAAACCGTAGTGAATCTTCATGTCCCTCCCCTTTCTCGTCGTCACGAGCTTTGTTTTATCACAAAGTTGGCAGTCTCCGCCTTCGTCCTCTTCTTCAGCCGCATAGATATCGGCTGGGGCACCCACAATATGATTGTAGTCTGACGGGAACAAGAAATCTTGGAGCAGCTCCGACTTCGAATATTTCAACGCCATTTGCGGCCATTTGCTTTTCAATTGTTCCAGATATTCGGGCACCTCGGACCGCTTTAGCGTATGTTCACTTTCCAGGGCTGACAAGGCAGTCAAAACGAACCCAGGAGGGTTATCAAGCGCACCCGTTCGCTCGAAATCGTCATTCTCGGTTGTCGCTTTGCCCATGTCCCACTGAACGACGCCAGGATGCGGTCCGACCGGTACGCTGACCACTATATCACCAAGCCTGACTCGTGGGGGAACCCCTCCGCCGATACCGATCATAAACCCGACTCTGACGAACCGGAATGTATTGATCAGCGCAGTGATCACAGCTGCCGCCGATGCGGTCCCGATCTTGCCTTTCGGTAAGCAAGCGATGACGATGTTGTGTTCCCCGACGGATCCTAGGTTATACGTATTGTGGTCATTAGGCGGCTTCGGAAGATTCGCGTGTCTACGGTCCAGCATCGCGATAGCAGCGGCCTGCTCCTTTGAGAGGGCGCATATCCAGGCCACCGTGTAGTCATCATGAGTATGGGGGACGGACATCGCAATGTCGGGTGGGTTTCCTCCGTTCTGCTTGTTGCGATAGGTATGCGTCCTAGTTGGAGCAGGAAGCGCTGTTTTACTGAACTAACTCCTTCTTACATGGTTTGAGGACGAGGCGGAAGGAACGAGGGGGTATAAAAGGCGACAAATGCGAGGCTAGAATATTTCAGCTGCAGGTTTTCCACTGCCAGCGGCCGAAATAATACGCGGATGCGTTTCGTACATCCCTCATGTATCTAAAAGAATCATACCATACGAAGTATATATGTAATATCGAGTTCCCCGATTCCGCAGGCTTTTCTGGACGTCGGAATATGCTAAAAATAAACCGGGATCAAGTATTAACAAGAGAGGATATACCTATATCATAAGCAGCCATACAGTGATATAGCAACTATCAGACTTGGCAAGATTTACGGGTGGAGGAGGGATCTAAGATCAGCCAAGCGGCTAGAACAACACATTATTTCAGGACAAAAATTCGACAAGGTGGAATGCTATAAACACCATACACGCTGGTCTAGTGGAATTTGACTTTGTGTTGCCTGGTTAGGTCTCATAACCAGCACAGAAACCAGCACAGAAGACCAAGCTGCCTCAAATTAGGGCAGGTGATGTCGTTGAACTAACCTTGTCTCGCTGGAACAATTTTGCCTCGGTGTAAGAGTTAGCCTCACAGTCATTAAGAGAGTCTCTGTAACAAATGAGGGGTACCATAGAGGCGAAGCTATTGTGAGGGTGAAACCGTTGTGATGGTAAGAAGTGAGGAGGTGTTGCATGCTGAAGTGTGGTTTAGATTTCGTAAGTTCGAAGCCATTAAGCTCTTAGTGTCAAACGGTGTGTTGTCTGGTTCCAACGAGACGACCACCTCCTCTTAGCTATTTGCTATGCTGCTTTGGTCTCGTTGGAAATGCTGCTCTGCTTGGTCTCGTTGGAACCAGACAACACACTGTTTGACACACTGTGTGGGCTCTGCTCAATCAAAGGAACATTTGTTCGATATAATATGTGTTGTGTTGTATTCCGCCGTCGTCGCGTGTCACAAACACCAAACACCAAACTGCTCTTCCCAAGATTACCCCAGATTCTCAGTACCAATCCTATTTCTCCTTCGCCGGATGCCGTCCTTTCTATCCCGCCAGACACGCTACGGCGTCAGCTACAGCAAGCTATATTCGATATGCGGCTTGATATACCTCAGTAGGTCTCTTAATCAAATCTCGCTCACAGCAGCTAATTCGCGACAGACTCGACCATGGCGGGCCTTGATGCCTCGCTCATCGGGAACCTTAACACGCTCCCCGCCTTTCAGTCGTTCTTCGGTACCAGCGCATCGAAATCTACGACGGGGATGATATTCGCCTCAATGCAGGTGATACATATTCTAAATTGGTCAAGGTCAAGGTCAAGAAGTCGGACTAACAGGCTATGCTAGTAGGTTGGTGGCATATTAGGTGCCTTCACGCTCAGACTAGCGGATAGCAGGGGTCGTATCTTTTGTATCCAGCTTGGGTCTCTCGGGGTAATAGTCGGGGCCCTTATCCAGGCTTTCTCCCGCTCCAGTACGTAGACTGCGATCAATTCAGTGGATTAAATAAACTAATCATTGTTCTAGTGTGGATGTTCATGATTGGAAGGTTCACGCTCGGGTTCTTCTCGACACTTGCCTGCCGCTCTTCGTCAATCTACCTCATCGAGATATCACCAGCCGAACGCCGTGGAACCATCGCTGGACTCTACAGTGAGGCTGCCGGAATATTTGTTTGTAGTTATTGAGCTGACTGGGGATCCAGATACACTATTCTTCCTCGGCTCCATCCTCGCTACACTCGCCGTCCTCGTCTCCCAATCTTTTTACCACGGCCATACGGCATGGAGAGTGCCGGTATTGCTGCAATGTGTTTTCCCAGCAATTGTGGCCTCTGGCGTTCGCTATATACCCGAATCTCCAAGATGGTACTTCTTGTGCATCCCAGCAGGATACTCATAGACTAATATCTCTCTAGGCTTGTCGCCAACTCTCGATCTTCAGAAGCACGCGACGTTATGGCAAGCCTCCATGCTAACGGCGTACTCAGCCGTAAGGTGTCAGAAGAGTTTGCTCAGATGGAGGCAGACGTGAAACAGCGGGAGGGTATGCCCACGGGTTGGAGTGTTTTGTACTCGACAAAATCGAGGAGGCGAAGGCTCACAATTCTTTTGTGCATGAGCTTTTTTGGTCAGATGTCTGGCAACAATGTGAGGGCAAAAGTACTCTTCTTGCTATCTGGTGACTGATACTGATTGGGTTAAGATAATATCATATTACTTGCCTAGCATGCTACACGATGTTGGGATCAAGGAAATGAGCACGAAGCTTTACCTTAACGGGCTCTATGCCATAATAGGATGGACTGCGGCCGCGGTTGGCGCAAGATTGCACGATTACTACGGTAGGAGGAAAATGTAAGTCAAAAGTTTCAGAATCAGCCCACATGCCGTGAATTAATATCATTTAAGGCTTTATAATTGCACGTCGGGCCTCGCCACCTGTATGGGCCTTCTGGCGCTATCTATGGGAATGTACTACCGAACAGGGGAGTTTCTCTATTCAACGTTCTCCCTTTTGACAATCTATACCTTCGGGGTTATTTTCGCTACTGGCTATACAAGCATGCAGGTGAGGAATAAAGAATATATTTGGCAGAGGGCCCGGATCTGATTTGGAACAGCCAGTTTACCCCGCTGAAGTCATGACCAACGATATGCGAGCCCGAGGTATGGCTGTCGCAACGATGTGTGGAGGGTCGGCCGGATGTGTAAGCATATTCTTAATCTATCTCTCTGAAGCTTACTCACGATGGAGGGCAGCTTAACACGCTATTTGCACCTACCGCTATGGCAAGGCTTGGGCCTATGTTTTTCTTTCTGTTTTGTGTTTGGGACTTTGTCGAGGCGGTGAGTAAAAATTTCGTGCCCAGGCTCGTTGACCCTGACCCTGAACTCACTTATCAATCTCGAGTTCTTAGGGCGTCATAAATGCGTACTTCGTAGAAACAAAAGGACGGACATTGGAGGAATTGGAGGAGGTCTTCAACAGCGATGACCCTGTCGCCCTCAGCATTGAGAAGAGTTCCAAGGAACGAATGTTTTAGCGGGACGAGGCGGCGTGGATGATGTTGTTTCAGCGGTGCATCGATGCGTTGGCGTTTGCGAGTATAAACCTGGTCGCTCTCTTCTTTTGGCACCTGTCTCTCCACATCACCCAATCATTTTGATACCAAGATCCCAACGATACGATGAACAACCTTGATAACATCCGACCAACATTATTTTTCTATTACTCTTGCAACCACATTGGCTGTATCACTACCGGTGTGGAAGAGGATGAGTGTTACATTTCTTTGATACAAGAACATGACCTCGGCCAACATCTTCGACAAGGCAGCTTGGCAAGGATGTATTGTCGGCCGGACTGTATTGAGACGAAAGGAGTGTCACACAGGATAACAGGACTCTGCGCTGCCTGCCATGAATACCAACAGCGAGAAGTTGGTGCCACCAGGGGCAAAATCGAAGCCGTGACTGGTGAGGTTAAGGGCGCCTTCAAAGCCTAGAAGCGAAGAAAATCGGCATGTGAAAATATCACACTCTCAGAGGTGTCCTTGGCTTCCGATTCGATCGCTTATCTCAATATCCCCTGCCGGCTCCGTCACCCCTGCCGTTGCCATTGGCCTCAGAGCAGCAGCTAGCTTTTCATCAGTGCATTCTGGATGCTTGCATGCGTCACCAAGCTTGCCTGCCAGCTCGGACAAAAGTCACACTGCATTGCAGGATAACTGAGATATCCCTGAGCAGCTCAGTTATATATCACTCCTCCTGCTTGCCCTTTGCTCAGCAGTGCTAAATTCCAAAATCATCCCTAGAAAAAAAAAAACACTCTTTCCTCAAGTAATTTTTGCTCCAAGCGATTGGATTCTTTCCTCCCCCCCGAAACATGATTCAATCCTACCGTAAACATGATAACTTCGTTGGCACATCGTATTGAGAGTACAGCCCGGCAAGCGATACGCTTCTTTCTCTCGCCATTTTTCTACATCTTCCATGCTGTCATCGCCCTTCTAAGCCGCCGTTCCAAAACGGCGGCCCTCGTACTCCTAAAAGCACAGCTGATTCGAGACATCCTTCTCCAATCCCCTCCTCCATCATACCAATCAACTACAAAGGCAGATCAACATGCTGCTCGCCTCCGGTCACTGGAGGCTGCGTTACAGAAGCGAGACCTGGAGCTAGCTTCGAAGTCGCAAACTATCGAACGTCAACGACAGCAACTCGACGCGGAACGGGAAGCTTTGAATCACAAGGCAGAGGAACTCTTGAATAAGCAAGACATCATTAATAGAGCAGCTGAAGCCCAACAACACCAAACTACAGAACTGGCCTCCGACCGCGACCAATTGGCACGCGAAACGGAAACACTACAATGGAATCAAAACGAAGTTCAGAAACTCCGTGAATTAGTCAACAGGGATCGCTCCATTGTGGAAAGGCAACGGTCGGAAAACTCTCAAACACGTCGACGCCTCCAAGAAGAACAAGCCCAAAACGAGGCCAATGCGGCCACCCGCGAACAGCGTCTCAGTGAACGTCAATCGGAAATCAACGAGTTACATGACAGATTCCTCCGCTCTCATCTTGAGACAATGGAGCATCACCGGATCGAACACACAACCCTCGTCCAATCTCTTCAATCTCGTCTCACCGAATCTCATGAACAACATCAAAAAACAGAACAGGCGAGGACAGAGCTGGAACAAAGGCTGTCATTCCTGACTAACGAACTAGCGGACCGTACTGAACGGGAATTCAACCTGGGATCTGAACTAGGCGAACTTCGACAAAAGCTAAGCAATGAACGCGGCTCGTTCAACCGAGAATTCGGTGAACTTTCCCGTTCCTTGTCAGAGTTGAAGGCAAGATGCTCCCAATACGAGAAGGACCTGGCTTCTGAACAAAAATTCCGCGAGGAGCTCAAAACCAAGGAACAAAGTCTAGCAGATCTTGAACAGGATGTCTCGTCACGAGAACAACTCCTACAAGAGCGCACCAGATCGCTAGAGACCTTGGAAGCCTCCTTGAAGACACGACAAGCCGAGCTCGACAATAGGGAACAGAGCCTCCAAGACCGAGAGAGGTCGCTTGACGAGAAAAACAAAACTCTTCAGTCCCTACAAGTAACAATTGACGAACGCGTCAACGTCATCGAAGAAGCTGAGAAGGACCTCGCGATAAGGACAAAAGGCTACGAGGACGCTATTAAGCTCATCGGCAAACAAAATTCGACTTTTAGCCCCATTGAAGGAGAAGGCGAGGCACCCGATACCCAATTTGATCAGCCGCCTCCACTTGTCTCACGCCCAACCATGCGCGAAAGGATGCAAAGGAGAACGAGTTCGTTCGTTGAAAGGGTTGCACCTCGCCGAAGTATCAGTTCCATGACAAAATCTCAGGGAGGAGAAACCTCGACTATTGTGAGTAGACTCACTAAGAGCCGCGATGGTAACTCCGTGGACACAAAATGAGTTTCGAGTTTCCCGACTCAAAACTAGCGATACGATAATTTGCATCTCAACCTTTTACTTGCATATCAGGCGAAATTCTGTTATATAATTTGAACATGGTTAACGAACTCAGAACTCATGGCTACTGCTTAAAAGTTTTCCATCAGTATTTATTAGTTTATCTTGTCCGCGCTTCTATAGATGGTCTCATAGGCGTTTATTAAAATTCTACCGATAGTCAGCTAGTTTACATATCTGACTCATATTCGAACCCAGACCTAAAGCTCTAACCAGAGCATAAGCATTGCCACAAAACATGCCGCTCCTCCTCCCGCTCCGCTATAAGCTCTATACAGAATGCGGACATACTGCTATTGCAATCATAATTGGTGATGAACTCCATGAGCTTCATGGAGACACTTTCTACCCAGAATTTCCAAAACTATTCGCAATGAAGGAATTCGACGATCGAGTAACCGAAATAGGAGCTACCACTGCCTTCGAGCAAATTATAGTGGCATGTAACCGCTGCTCAAAAGAAGACATCGAAAAACGAAAACAGGGAAAAAAAGCTATCTACGGTGGATAAGAGCAAAGAACTGCTAGGCGAGATTGCGGATGGTTTACGATGTAAACCATAAAGCGATATGATTTCGAAAATACACTTCTAGACTGCAGGGGTCAAAAATGAGCGATGTCAATGCCTTAGAATTCACTATTATGTACTAATTAATTATCTCTTGGAGAAAAATACAGCTCTCAATTTTGCAATTATATATAACGCCCGAAAATTCGTTGCCGTAGTAAATATCCCTTGATTCTCTTTAGTCTCCTCGTGAAGCGGGTAAGAAACTTATCGAACGGCTCTCCTCATTTGATGGAGACGGGGAAAGCATCCCCCTCTTACTATTAAAACTAGGATCTCTCCTGTACTCCGACATGATTGACATGGAGTCTCTGCCTCCTCCAATATCCTGAAGGTCCATATGCATATCTGTAGTAGGCTGTTCGGGTGTGATATCCTTGGCTCGTAGCGAGCGAATGCTGTGTTTCGACACTTTGGTTATTGTCGTGTTTCTTACTCTCAGCCAGACCGAGGAACTAATGAGCGGCTTGATACACGGGGCGTTTACAACTAGGACCGCAACGAACTATTAAACATATTAATATCAACTATATTACCCTTCGCAATTGCGTTGCAAGCATATTGAAGTTAACTCACAGTTTCTCGGGTGCCCCAGCTAAGCACGAAACTCGGATTTTCCATTCCAAATCGAATGAAATTCCCGTTAAAAGTTCCATAAAGTCCGTCAAACTTGTACATCAGAGAGAATAAGTTGTTGAGAATGACCGCAATGATCAGAAAGAAGCCACCCCCGAGGAGGACGCTAATAACAAGCTTCCTTCGAAGGGGTAATTGGGTGCGAAAAATGAGCGGCAACGGTATGCAAAGGAGCATGATATCAGTTCTGGTTCAAGTAAGTCTAAGTCTGAGTGAGTTGTTCATATGATGATAAAATCATGATTCGGGACGGGCGATGCCACTTACATGACGTTGATCGGACCTATGACAGCGAAATGTGGGATGTTGTTGACACAATCTAATATACTATCAGTCATTTAGGAATATCGAACCAATAGGCTGGGGTTCACCCACACTCTTTTCCGTAAGGCGAAGTCCAGTTTTTACTTAACGGCCGACAATTGAGCAATATTAGAAGCACCAGGCCAATATAGCTGGCCATAATAACCCCCGCTGTGAAATGAACAAGCTTTCTTTCTTTCAATCCGGCACTATATTTAAGCAAAAGCACATTAGTATGAGCAGTTCCCATCTGTTTCAGGACGATAGAGATAGAACTGACGTCAATCTGTAATAGAGGAACACCATACACCCCTTGAGAGTCCAGATGAGTGATGTGTATGAAATCCAGGATACGATATTCGCCTTGCCTCCGACTTGAGCTTGCTGCCGTTGGATATCGGTGAAGTCTTTATAATAAGTATCGGGCTTTATCACAATGATGAGTCCGTTATCGTGCATGATTTGATGAGAGACTAGCTGAAGGGTATAAAAAAACTGGCCATAGATAGTTAATATCAACACTAGGGCCGATTATGGATATATGTGCATATGCTTACCATGGCAAACGGTACGAGATAGTCGTCGCCAGCGAAACCTTTAAACCCGACGATTTTGATCCTTGCAATGATGCGCAGGATAAACACCATCATTCCGACCCCGTATTCCGTCCATTGCTCTACTGTGGCGCTGTACGCCATGTTCTCGCTGGCGCCTTATCGAATTGAAAGTTTCCTTCCGTGATCTCGAACAGCATAGGCCTGATCTATGCTCGAGTCTTAACGGCATTCGAATCTTGTCCCTATGGAGAGGCTAAAATAAAATAAATAGCATGTAACATATATGCTAATGATGTCTTCTACGTTCGTCGGTGAGTGAAGAAGATTGTTCTGGGGTATTCTGATTGCAGTTGTCGAACCACAGAATCCCACTTACACCGATCGGCGGGTTCCTTCGGGATGTATATACAATAAAAACCACGGATTAATCATTTGCAGGGAAGACGGAATTCATTAAATCTAAAAGCCTACATAGGAGTTTTGGCAGGGGCCAGGCTCCAGCTGAGCCTCCACCCCAAGGTTCTGATCTCACTTCGTAGGTGTGATTGGGTTGAGCCAAGGAAAGGCATCTCTCAAATAAGTCCCTCCATCCGATCTATTGATTCATGCACGTAACAAAGGTTGCAGATTCAAATGCGCTCGCTTTCTTGGGGGCCGCCGCCCTGGTCGTAAGGAAAGAGATATGAACCGGAATTTGATGGTATACAATTAACATACAAGCTTGTTTTATAACCACCAATCGTCTTCAATGCTCTCCCGCATAATCGACCCTGTTTCAGGTTTCGTTGCGACATTCTCATTTTGGGGTTGTTAGCAACTGCCTGAAAAAATCACCGTCGCTACCAACTTCCACGAGTCTCGCCCAGAAATAGAAGCCAAAATATGATTATCCAGGGGGATCAATGGATTATTCGTCGGCTTCAGGGGTACCACGACAGGAAGCTGACCGTGGACCTTCGAATTCGGTGCATGTGGTGCCAGATGTGTTGCGTTAGGGATCTTTGTTGCAGACAAAATGCAACAATCCAAGAGTGTTGTGCCAGTCTCGACACTGGTGTTGTGCGTGCCAAGACTGCTGTTGAGTTTCATTTGGGCAGCCTCTCCATCTACGCACCACGCAATCCGGTCTCGGTACTAGACCAGGTATGTGTTGTGACCAAGGGCCTCGTGCCGAAACTGAATCCTCGTGCTGAAACTGAACGCAATCCTATTTTGGTGAAAGCACACCGTCTAGTTTCAAGACTATCTTTTCATATGGGGAGCTGAGGCTGCCATTTGGGAATTTTTCTAGCCACGGGACTACCATTTGGGTACTGAGACTGTTCATTTGGTTCCTGCGTATTAGCCTACTCTTTACACATCACTTCTTATTCACCCGATGGATATTTCACACACACACACACACTCTCTCTCTCTTTCTCTCTCTCTCTCTCATTTCATATTTACCATTCATAGCTGCTGCTGTTTATAACTTTTGGTGCTCTAGACGGGACCCGATGTGCGGTTACAGGTTTGATACACACGCCACGCCGATATGTGTTGTGATAACGTAAAAGGGTAAGATCGACTGATAATTATGCGCATAGTCCTGGCCTTGAGACTAGCATCAGCCCTGGTACCGGTACTATGGTGGTCCTTGTTGTGGAGTGTCAATCGATCGATGGATCTATTCAGCACCAGACCCATACACCCATATTCGCGAGTTTGTGACGTCATGATAATTGTGAACAGTTACTTCGACTTCTGATATGTTCTCTTTTGACACTCAAGCCGACAGACCTGTACTCATAATTAGATAGCAGCATTGATCAATTACCCACGAACCCCCACCTCGAACCAAGATCATTAGCATAACGTAAACTTTGGCAGGTCGAGAAGGGTACCCGAATATTTATTCATCGCTATCTACATTCCCTCCAAAACACCACCACATGGGACTGCCACAAGGCTCAAATCGATTAATTCCCTGCATGATAATGTGCCACATAGTGAGTTCCGGTGATATCTAGGTGTATGAATATTGAGCCGAAACATGCATCGAGACGTCTTATCGGAAACCTAGCAACACTCGTTGATAATATGGTTTCGGAAGGTCCAACGGACCCTCGCTCGCTGCTAAGATAAAATCCTTGCTTCTTCTAACTGTTTCCTTCAAGTTGTCAGTAACCCTTTTAGGCCCCAGCTGTATGTATGTATGAAAGGAATTTATGCGGGCCACAGGCATGTCTGTACACTGCAATACGAAACTGAGTATCAAGCATTTAGGCGAGCTTGGAAGGCCAATAGTCCGCCTGGGAAAAATCCAGCCCCGGATATTCAGCCCCATGGTATCATTGTCAAAATGTCTGCTGACACGAAACCCTTCTAAAAATTTGGGAATGTATCATTTAGAGTCTAATATAGAATGAGGCCTCGATCGGACCAAACAGCAGATTCATTAATATCTCTTTCTCATGTAATCGAATGGTTTATTTCACTATAGAAACTGACCAAGAGGCTAGGCTATGACTAGTCAGCTACCAAACAGAAACACTTGATATTATACTTCTACCAACGGCACGACAATCCATCTTGACCTCTTGTTCCGGTCCGTTCTAGCGCGGGCGAGTATGAAAAAAGGAAAAGCAAAAAGGAGGAAGGGGTTTCTGGTTTTGTTTCGACCATGGTACCAGATTACCCCAGCTAGACTCGTATGGCTGCAAGTCTTGGAAAGCTTATTACTCTCTTTTTACATGATTAGGTTAAGTACAAAGCCTGGGTATATCACGAATCGCTTTGGCGGGCTCCAGGTACAGAGTTCATGGTAAATGGGAACCAGTAACATGTGGTGCAAAGCTACCAAGCAATGGTACAGCGAAATTTTGATAATCAGGGCTAGTTTAGGATAATCAGGATATAATCTATTTAAGTAATCATGATTGTGTTGAAAGCTGTTATATTGTGCATTGATTGGTCCCCCGTGGTCGGTTGTACCGCTCTCTCTCCCTGTGTTGAATGCAAGGTAACCATGAACCCGAGAGCATATGATTTAGAAAATTATTTGATTTGTCTCGGCGGCATTCCAGATTATGCGTACGGAATGTTCGAGCATTTGAGTCGTGCGACACTTTTCGCAAAGCTTTCTAATGTCGATACATGTATTGACCGGTACCCAATTAATCAATTGAATGTCAAGCGCCACTCTGTTAAGGTTTTACGCTTGTCAAACCCCTATCTCATATCCGAGTAGGTGCAACATTTGAAAATCATGGCCTCTTGCGACAGCTTCCGCTTTGAGACATGTCAACGAAAGGATGAGAAATTCCACATGGGCCGGGCGCAACATCGAAACTTGTCGGGTGGTTCGCATTTTGCGCCACCATTCGGTACGATATGGGATTGCCCAGATAACGCACTTGTTCAGGAAACTGCTGCCTAGATAGCGCTTCGATCACTCGACATCTTCTCATTTGGGGCTGGATTGCAACCCCTCATCATTCAAGTACACTTCGGTTCCGAAGATGGGCCTAGCATATCATTGCCCAGCGTCTCCAAGGTCGGCAGGACGTTTTGGGGAAATAGCTAAGCTGATTTAAGCTCTTGCCCAGCCTGGCCAAGTGCGAGAGGCTTCACCGCCAGCAAGTTGCCGGTTCTCCGGTGGCGTTGATGAGGTCTCGTGCAATATTAACTTTGCAGTGCATACGATCATCTAATCAAGAAGCTGACGGAGAGAGTGTAGCTGCAGCTCATCTCATTGATTTTGGGTTCTCCCTGTTGCCTGAATCTCGCCCGTTCTGGGCTTGCTGAGCGAGTTACCAAAATTCCAACAGACCAAACCCGCTCTGTGTTGCGGGAATTGGAAATCGTGGATCAAGCGACTCAGACAGTCTTGCACCTATAGACAGAAGACTACGACTCAGAATCGACATGATGCTCTATCGATTAAATCAAAGCATGAATTTCAAAAGGCTTGATGGCATGTGGATTGGAGCGGAGTGACTTCTAATCTCCGAAAAAATTTAGTTGATTCGATCCGCGACGAACCGTTCGTGCGAATTGAGACGATCAAAGTCCTGGTAGATTAGATGCAAGAAAGACATGGCCTAAAACTCTACAGTACCCAACCATTTGTCAGATCGTAAACTGCATCACGAAAGCCTGGTGTTCCGTATGACAAAACTTCTATCGCCCTCAAAACCCCAAAAATCGTCGTTACAGACCATTGTCGAAAACACCCACTTTGCTTTTGATTCCATCGCGTTCGGTCTTTCCTAATGGGAAGAGATACCCTTGCCCCTTGCTGGGCGGTAGTCTCTACTAAACCCTGGAGAACATGCCGAAGCAACTATCACAGGCCTCGATGTTTTACTGATTATCGTTCGAGAAAGAGCATTCCTTTTCCTATCGTTAGCTGGTCTCTTGTCCCACCATTACTATTGTCCTTCTGCTCCAATGAAATTCCCAGGGATGTCGTACAATTGTACAACTAGCAGTGGAACAGCATTCGATATGAACTTTCGCCGTCGGCCGCCCACGCTAGAATTCATCTGGAACCTCCAAACCATCCCCAGAACTCTCAATTCCTGGAATACCCTTGTTCTCCTTCATGAATGTACTTGTGTGGGCGATAACAGGACAGAGGATACTTCCTTCCCAAAGGGGACATCGGAATGCGTATATAAGTCTCTGGAATTCTCTTCCAAGAGTTCCAAGAACCCAATTGCTCGCATCTCGAGAGTTCATCCCGTCACATAGTTCTTTCCTACTACCCTATGGAAAGGAACCAACTTCTCTTCTCTTCCTGATTGAGAGACGGATACTCAATTCTTAACACCGCCAGCATGCTCCGAAACCTTAGAAACTCGATCGGGGGTCGGTCGACCGACGCTACGGCGTCTGGTAATGATGCGATTGACCCCACAGAGAGGCGTGCTTCTCTGGTCTACGCCTCTCATCAGTACGACCCAAACTTCCCCGTCGAGAAGCTTGACGACCTGGGCGTTGCTATCGCAAACCACGATGTGGAAAAGGAACAGGCTATTGTCGAAAGTACTGAAGACGACTCTCCATATCTTGAAGTGCGAGCGGCTGTTCGAAACTACGACGAAGATGTCCCGTGTAACACTATTCGTGCATGGGCCATTGGGTTGTTCCTTGCCACTCTTCTCTCTGGTATCAACATGTTGTTCTCGATGAGAGCTCCATCCATTCTCATTACGTCAATTGTCACCCAGCTTCTTGCATACCCAATGGGCCGTTGCTGGGACCTTGTCATGCCGAAGAAAAAATTCACAACCTTTGGCCGCGAGTGGTCTTTCGTCCCAGGCCCCTTCAACATGAAGGAGCATGTCATCTCCGTGGTTATGGCCAACGTCTCCTTCGGTGGAGGAGCCGCATATTCGACTGATATCCTTCTTGCCCAGATCGCCAGATACGGTTTTGATTATGGTTGGGGGTTTGCTCTTCTTCTGACATTTTCCACTCAATGCCTTGGTTTCGGTCTCGCCGGTTTGTGTCGTCGTTTTCTGGTCTGGCCGGCAGCTATGATATGGCCTGCGAACCTAGTCAATACCTCTTTGTTCTATGCATTGCATGACCACTCCAAAGCTACCCCGGCTTCAGCCAACGGATGGAGTATTTCCAGGTACAGGTTCTTCCTATACGTCCTTATCGGCTCTTTCTGTTGGTATTGGGTTCCAGGGTGGCTGTTCACAGCCCTTAGCGTCTTCGCCTTCCCCACTTTCATTGCTCCGAACCATGTCATTGTTAACCAGCTGTTCGGTGGCTGGACCGGTGTATCTCTGATCCCCATAACCTTCGACTGGACCCAAATTGCTGGATATATCGGTTCACCTCTTATCCCTCCATGGCATGCTATCGGAAACACTGTCTTTGGCACCGTTTTATTCTACGTTCTCATCACCATGGGCGTCCACTATAGCGGTGCCTGGTATTCTGCATATCTCCCAATCTCCGATTCCGGATCTTATGATAATACTGCTCAGCCATACAATGTTTCTCGCATCCTCGACGAGAACCATCGTCTCGACGTCGCCAAATACGAATCGTACTCCCCACTCTTCCTTTCAACCACTTTTGCCATGTCTTATGGACTTTCCTTCGCTGCTATCGCAGCCGTTATCGTCCACACCGGTCTTTACCACGGAAAGGAAATCTATTACCGGATGAAGGCGGCTAGAAATCAGGAAGACGACATCCATATGAAGCTCATGAAGAAATACAAGGATTCTCCAGATTGGTGGTACCTTGGATTCTTCTTCGTCATGATGGCACTGGGTCTCACGGCTGCTCTTGCGTTTAACACTGGTTTGGAATGGTGGGCATTCTTGATATCCATCATTATTGCAGTCGTATGGCTCGTCCCTGTTGGGATGATCCAGGCCGTTACCAATATTCAGATCGGTCTCAATGTCATCACTGAATTTATCATCGGGTACATGACACCCGGACGTCCCATTGCCATGATGATGTTCAAGACCTATGGTTACATTACCATGTCTCAATCTTTGAACTTCACACAAGGTCTTAAACTCGGCCACTACATGAAAGTTCCGCCAAGAACCATGTTCTGGGCTCAAGTTACCGCTGCAATGTGGACCTCCGTTGTGCAAGTCGCCGTCATGTACTGGGCCCTCGGAGCCATTGACGGTATCTGCACCAGGTCTGCGATCAACCACTTCACCTGCCCCAACGCCACTGTCTTCTTCAATGCCTCTATCGTCTGGGGTGTCATCGGCCCCGCAAGAATGTTCTCACCGGGTCAAATTTATTCGGGTCTCATGTGGTTCTTCCTCATCGGCGCTGTTACCCCAGTTATCTTCTACTTCCTCACTCGCAAGTTCCCCAAGAGCTTCCTCAGATACGTCAACTGGCCAGTCATCTTCTCAGGCTCAGGTCTCATCCCACCTGCTACACCTCTCAATTACCTTGCTTGGGGCATCGTCGGATACGTCTTCAATCACCACATTCGCAAGCGATGGTCGGGCTGGTGGTCCAACTATAACTACCTTACATCCGCTGGTTTGGATGTAGGTCTTGCACTCTGCACGATTATCATCTTCCTAACGCTCTCCATGACGGATGTCAAGCCTCTGGACTGGTGGGGCAACAATGTGGGCCAAAATACAATGGATGCTCTTGGTACCGCCGTCCAGCAAGGTGTTCCCGAAAAGGGGTTCTTCGGACCCAATGAGTGGCACTAAGCTTCCCTTCCGCCCTATAAATATATTTGCTCTCTTGTATCCTCACGGCTCAAATATGTTGCGAGATTACCAGTGATCAGCTCATGTAGATGTGGATCGCCTCTTCCTGTATTTACTTTGTCATTTCTTATTGCTAGTATGATATCCCTGAATTTATCAATCAATCTATCATGAATCGAAATTACTCGTTAGAAGTCTTGGAACTAAATCTTGGATGTTCAGGATACCTTCCAATCGTGAAAAAAAAAGCTCCTTACGTCCCTGGAAAATTCGTTTGAACTGTCTCAGGGACCTAAAATTCTTTATCCATTCTTATTCTCGTGGCCTGCGACCCTATTGTCCTTGCCCATCAGTCAGCCAAGAATCGGTAATCAGACCACCGTCTCGGCCTCTGTCGATATCAACATAAGTAACGCCTAGTGCACTTTACAACATATAGTTCATCAGTCTGCCTATTCTCGTGCACAAGTCTCCGATAGCAATAGTTGTGATATTTAGTCCCACGGAGCAAGATAGTAGAATGTCCCTCGGGATATGGGACTAATATATCCGAAAGTACAACTGGCCGGGGACTTGTCTCACGAGAAGCGATCGAGCCTGGGGTGGGCAGTTGTTCTAGGTATCTTTACCGGATGATAGGCGCAAATTTTGATTTTCGGACTATATATGCGCAAGTTATAAATATAATCGCAAACGTAAGGGTTCCCATCGTTCGCGCAAAGAATGAGATTTTGATATGAGGGGATGAAGTCGAATTCGAAGCTTAGCCATCTATAGCCAAGCTCAAAAATTACAATGGAATCAGGACGAAACACTGATCTGCCTACGGCTCGGCTCCTGCACCAACCCCTCTCCCAACTCTGGTCCTCATCCTTTTCTTTGCAGTTCCAATACCATCATGACCATCAGCCTGATCCTTCCCAAGCCAAGGCTTGACGCTATCGTCACCGATCCCACTCGCATCCATGATATAGTAAATGATCAGGCCCACCATAATCAACACAAAAGCCACGGGGTAGAGGTAATGCACTTTGTACCCAAAGACTCTTATCCCGATAATCAAGCCCCAAAAGTTCGCTGTGAGGAGCGAGATATTGAAGAAAGCGGCCGATGATAATCGAAACAAGACTGGTGTGACTGTGTAGAATACGAAGAGAACCAAATTGTAGCCGATGAGGTATCCTGCGACTTTCCCGTCCCAAACGGCATTGGTGATGGAGCTTCTGTCAAAAATGGCGGCTTGGACGCCGTTGATGCACATTCCCCAGAACCCGAGCTGGCCGATAACCACGTAAAGCGGCGTCTTGGATACGAAGAACTCCTCGGTAACATTGCTGAAACCGTAGAATGTTGCGCCAAGCAGCATGAAAAGATCTCCCTTGAGCACGTCGGCTGCACTGTGGAAGTCTCCACCTTGAAGCTTATCGCTGCCGATTAGGACACCCATACCGGCGCAGCAGACGAGGATACCAGCAACCTGCGACCAGTGATATCTGACTCGGAGCAGGAAAAAGGAAAGAATCACAACAACCACGATGGCCCAGAAGTTGATCAGCTCAGCGGAGAGGATAGTGGTGTATCGGTAGGCTAGGACGACAAAATAATTGCCCTCGACGTCGAAGAAGGCAAGAATAAAATCTAATTATTATAATTAACGACTTAAAAAAAGGGATCCAGCATCGTCAGAGCAGAGAGCATAACTCACACTTCCATCCGTCTTTCCACACGATTCTAGCCCATCCCTTGAATCCCTCTTTGTAGATCGTGAAACTCGTGTAGCAGATATTCAGAAGACAATAGTTGATGAACGTCTGGAAAGCTGGGAAGCTAGTACCGGCTTGAAAGAGTAGCGTCGTGAAAGTATTGGTACCCGTGATACACAAGGCCAAAAATTGACTTTTTCACGAAATCGGTGCAACCTGTTAGCGAGAGAGGTTGGCGGTGGAAGCGGTGGTGAGGGAAAAAACTTAACATACCCCATAACCAACGTGATCCAAAATCTCTTCGATGCGTAGAAGCCAAAGAAAGTCTTCTTTTTGGTCTCCTGGGAGGAATCATCCTCAACCGCATCTGGGGCCACCGTCATAGGAGCCTTGAAATCCGCATCAAGGGCTCCAGAATCGACAGTACCCGCCGCGCTAGCGGACGGCCCTGCAGTAGCTGCGGTAGCGACCATCGCTGATGTTTATTGTTCGTTGTAGAACACCAGAATAAATTGTAATGTGAATACTATAATATACTGTAAAAACTTTATTTGTTTTTTTATCCTTGGGGCCAATAACAAGGTGAATCAAGTGATTCCGTAAATCGTGACGATCGTTGGTGCGACGGCAATGATACCGTCGACTTTGCGGCGGTCTTTCTGAGGTTCTTTCAGTAGATTGAACGATGTATAAAATTTCCAGGGTTTTGGTAGATAGCTAAAGGAAGAGGAAGGAGAAGAAGCAGGGTAAGGGTGGGACACCTGGGATGGAAAGAGGGGAAGCGGCAGGTTTTTGTAAATGAGAAGGTTAGCATTTTTCTGCGCGCCGGGCGCTAGTACAGAATCCGAATCTCGATCTATTACAGCTTCGCAAAAGTTAATACGGAGTGAGAAACGGCAGGGGTGTGAAAATTTCAATTTCGAGAGCTGCCGCTAAGAGCGCAGAACTTTGCGACGGCGCCCGATCGGAGGCGGCGAGTTTGATGGAGCTCCAGCTCGGGTCTGTTGGAACATTGGAAACTTGGCCGTGCCGTCCCTCTACAAGCAGCGAAGCTAGAATAATCAGAGGCGTCGCAGATGGCTTTAAATGAGGTGTCATGCTGATTTGTAACACGATTGTCTGTCGGCCCTGGCCATGCATTGTAGATTTCAGCTTGACGGTAGCGCGGGGGCGGGTGTAAGCGAGATCTGACGGCAGACCTAAGCCCGCGATGCATTCAGTCGCACCCTCCGTGCCCCCATTCTATAGCACGCAGTTTAGTTTAAGAAGAATGGTGGTTGAATAAAATGAATCAATTGCGCTCAGCAGAAAGGACCGTGGAGAAATGAAACGTAGAATCAAGAAAGACGAATGTTTTTGTGCGGTTGCGAAATACAGCGCCAAGAATAATATAAACAAGATACGAGTGAGTCTATTTTGTTACACCATCAAATTCCCACACGCGATGCTAAAATCCGAATATTGACCTAAATGCATACCATTTGTACAAAAAGAAACCACCGGCCCAGCTCCCTATACTGACCGGATCTTGCTGCGGACGAGGTATTTATATTTGTTTACAATAGGAAGAAAGCAGCGGCAATAGCTTGAGCAACAACGAAACCCATGGTAGCCTTGACGGCGAAGCCAGAGGACGGAGCGTCGGCGCCAGTGGTCTTGGCAGCACTTTCGGCAGTATCAGTTGGGGAAGCACCGGATGAAGAACCGCCGGTAGGCTCAACTTCGAAGGTAGATCCTGTAGAGGTTGAAGTAACCGCGTTAGATTCTGAATTTTCCAAAGTTGTATCTATAGATGTTTTGGCGTTTGACGAAGGAAAGAGAAAAGGGGTGAGTAATCCAGGATTTGTGGGAGAGATTTCCTGTCCAACAGAAGTGACCCCAGGCCCAGCGGGAGCCGTGCCGGGCGGAGACTTTGTGGGTCTAGGGGTGGGAGTTGTGGGGGATATTAAGGGAACTGGGACAGTAGGGGTGGAAGAAAACATACCAGGAGCTCGAGTGGATGGAGCATTGGTGCTAGATGGTGCTCTGGTGCTAGGAGCAGCGGTGGAGGCAATAGGGCTTGAAACTGGCTTGGCGTTCTTGCAGCTGAGATCGTAGTAAGGCTTCAAATCGGCACCGACGACACCAAATTCGGTCTCTGGTGGGGTTGGGTCGGCATCACGGAGCATGTACCACCAGGTCTTGTAGTTACCAAAGATGGCGCAACCGATAGAGTTCCAGTATGTTTGAGCATCTTTGGTGTTGGCTTTGGCGAGATTCATATCTTTACCTGCAACGGGCCAACCAGTCTCAGTGATCCAGACTTCCTTGCCAGTGGCCTTTTGGGTGTTCTCGTACGCCTCCCAGAAAAGCTGTGGAGCATCTTCGATGGAGTTGGCCATGGTAGACTGGAAGTAAGGATAAGCGTCGAAACCGATCCAGTCCAAGGCTTCAGTAACAGCATTATTCGAGCCGTTGACCCAAACGGTCCAGGTATCGACGTGGCCAATTGGCACCGACTTCAGTGCGGTGGGGCCTAGGGCCTTTTTAACCATGTTAATATATTCAACGAGCTGGGCCGGTTCAGCGCCAACTCCGGACTTGTTCTCGATTCCCATGATGGAGTTTCGGTACAAATCCTCGGATCCAACGGAGAGGCCGATGACAAGGTCGGTGAAGTCGGTGCCATACTTTTCGATGGCCTTCATCAGAGCATTGATTTCGTTGGTGACATGCTCAACTGGGGCAGAGCACCAGATTCCTAGCAAGAGGGTGGTCTTGGTCTTGATGGCAGCCTCGATGGCTGAGATTGGGTCGTCCTTGCTAGGGCCTTGCTATAGAATGAATGGCGGTTAGTATAACGTTATAGCGTATGATTGACGGATACTCTATGACAAGGGATCCTTACAATCATGGTGTACAGCCTGGCACTGTTGAATTTGCCTTGGGTACCGGCAAGCTTCTGAGCGAGATCGAACTCCTCCAAGAAGTCACTGTAGACCTTGACTTGGCCATTAGCCTTGGATGCACCGTAGTTGAAGCCCAAGTATTCGTTTTGAGCGTTGACCGCCGAGATTGCCGCTACCGCGGCGAGAAGGAGACTCTTTCCGAGCATTTTGGATGTCTTTGTTTCTTTTTAGAGACGCGTATTTGTTACAAGATGAAATAATTTTCCTGGATCGATATACAGTTGTGTTTGAATGCCAGGGGAATCGTTGAAAAGGAGAGTATGGTAGACCAGCTGGGAGTAAGTTTTGATTCCGATGGCGACGATAAAAACGACAAACTGCAAACAAAGATACAGGATAAAGAGAAATGTGACCAAAGGAGTGTGTCGAAGCCGATTATAAAAATAGAACGAAAAAAAGGACGGGTGTAACTCGATGATGTCGACGGACTGACTGATGATGATGGAGAAAGAGAAGGAGGAAGAGAAGTCCAGCCGGAAGAGCAGCCAATTTAATTTCGAGATGCCAAGCCAGCCCAACGCCAACTCAACACACACCAAACTCAGCCTTGAAAAAAGGGGCCTCCAACCCGAAACAGACCAATACAAACTACCAAAATCGAGACTTCAACTTCCCAAGAAATTGCGGAGGAGAGGGATCCAAGAGCTTCCAAGTCTCTCATCCTCCTGGCTCCCAAATCTCCTCCAATTTGCGAGTTCGTGATGCCCCAGGTCGGGTGATCAGAGTGTTCCATTGACATTACATCGACATCCTGTCCTTTGCCTCCGAACGTAAGTCAACATTCGAATCTATATTTAGAATATGAGATATCATAGATGTCACCACCGCTTTCAGGAGCGTTGGAACGTTATGCGACTTTAATGGCTACGAAGTTTCCATTGGTGAAACTCACGGTCGTCTAGCCGTATATATGACTGATTGGTAACCCCTATCATCTCTTGATACCAGACTTTAACCCAATCCCTACTCGGTGCTACCGTTTTGGGCACCGCAAATCTAAGCGTGGTCAGAGCCATGGCTTAAGCTTCTGGCCAAACCGCAGGATGATACCGTGCTAGCATTCAGTATTCTCTTCGTAGCGTACTTCGTCTTCTCCTCCTCTCTTAATTGATGCCGAGCAGTATGCTAGCAGCCTTCGACAAGAAGTCAATGGATATCGGATATAAAATTTTCAAACCACAAGATCTCATTCATACAGTCCGTCCCTCTTCTGTGTTTTAGTGTAGCATGTAGGTCTGGAATGTTTTTGAGACTTATTCGTACCTTGAAAATCACCAGTAATTGAGGTTGTTAGAATATCCAAACCTAAGAACCAAACGCTTGTATATGTGTATATGTATGCAACTAGAATCATACACCATTAACATTGTCTGAAGATCTGCTCGGTTAGGGAGAACATTAGGTTATCTAGTGTTTAAGTTTTTGAGTTGGTTCGAAGATTTTTCAGTCTACTACTTTGTCCTGCGTGGCATCGAACAGTAGTCCAGATATCGAACTGTAATTATCACTCCTTGCACCCGACCAAACCCCTTTCAAGCGACACAAAAATGCTGAGGCACTTCCCTGACGCAAGCTCCGGATCACTCCAAGCCAACGAGATGGTCACCGAGATTGGGGCCAGTTCCACTGGCCTTGCCTAGTCGAACCAGTTCGTACCAGGCAGGCCCTTGCCGAGATGCAGCACATCAAGATTTTTTACAACAAAAAACTGGCCAGCAACACATTCGTTCAGCCGGGTAGCAAGTCTTGTATCGGCGAGAAGGGCATTTAGTTAGGATTGTCGACTACTTGTAACCGAAGAAGTCAAAGGAATTAGGATATCAACCTTGATGGCGACGCTATTAGTTATCTCGCCATAATGCATGGTCGCCTGAAATTCAGCTTTCGTACCTAATACGCGGATGACCAGATTTAATATTAGCTGGTGCTATCTTGAGCCAATTGAGAGCAACAGCAACGATTTAAAATCCGGGGTGCAGCCGTAATCGTTTTCGGTCCGATGCTTAATAAAGTGAGACTTTCTCCCTACCGCTGTCTAACATCAGAAGCCTATCGAGAAGCACTGATACCCGTGATATCTTCGCGAATTCGCCTATTTGGTCGGGAAATTGAAGTCGATAACCCGCATTCGAGAAGCAAAGCCGTCCCTTGAGTTCACCAAACTCGCCCTGAGTTTCCCGCCAACCCCACTTTGGGCAAGTGGTGGGTAGCAGCAAAGTTCTCTCGTGGCGCACTTCTCGAAGCTCTATTCGACAACTGTCTCCACATTCCAACAAGGATCCTTGCTTGCGCAAACAACACGGCTACAAGCAAACAACATTCCGAGATTCCTAGGTAGCTTTCGGCTAGGATTTCGAGTCGGGTTCCAGAAGAGTGGGGCCCGTAAGCGTGTGCCTTGCATACATGAAGACCTCCACTTGATCGTATTGACAGTGTTTGCTCTATCCATTCCTCCCGTCGAGGTTTGTACATGTAGCTCCACCTTCGAGCGAAGCCTGAAATTCCAACTTTTGTATGCGAAGACGAATTAAGGTGCACGAGCCAGCCTAGCAACATTCCCCATCCTCTCTCCGAGACCCCCCACCTACAAATGGATCTCGTCGCCCACCTGTCGCATTCGACTTTCCCTTTTTCTCCTTTTCTTTCTCGATGCCAGGATCTCCGCTGTCTGCAAATATTTCTAGGTTTCCTTCCCAACAATAACGATAACTTTATCGAAGGAGGGTGAGGGGTAGGGAAGGATGTTGTAGGTGAAGCTTCATAATCGAAGATATTCAGCCTCCTAACAGATAATTATTGAGAAAAAGAACCGGCGGAGGAAAAAGGAGAGAAAGAGATCAATAAGAATAATTATAGTAGTCGACTCATCGGGTATTACACCTGACAAAAATCCCGAGTCGATGCAATGCCTCGCTTTCTCAGTATCCTTGTACGGCTCCCTCCCTCCAAATACTCATTTGTAGAAGGGATTACGAGTTCGATTCGTTAACATATATTTTATTGGTTCATGAAACATAGGCATTCGAATGGTCCATGACAGCCGCAACCTTGTGTTTTGTGCTTCTCCGTCTATATTGTCGGAACCGTTATGCACGCCTATCACTCTTCGAGGACGGATTCGTAATACTGGCCTGGTTATGTTTCCTGGGCCAGGTCACCATGGACACGGTACTCTTCGATATGGCATTCTTCAACGAAGAGCTAGATAGTTTCGCATCCGAAACGAGTAGAAACAATACAAAGGTCGAAGCCTTAAAGGTGAGCGTTGAAGTAAGTCTATATGATCTTATGAGATACAAAATGGCTAATCAGTTTTTTGGTAGATATTATATGTCAAAGATATGACCTACTATTTCGGCATATATGCCGCCAAGGCGGCTATACTGTGTTTCTATGCGAGATTCATCCCGGGGACAATGAGGAAAACACGAATATCCCTTTGGACCACGGTTGCCACGGTAGTAGCTGGCTTTACTGTTGGCATAATGCTTAATCTACTCCTCTGTATGCCCATATCGAGGAACTGGTAAGTTTATTCTCTTGCCTTCGTACAGGTCGACTAGATGCTCATCCATTTTTCTTTCCAGGGATTCAAATGGAGACTGCTCCTCAGAATTGTCCTCGGTAGCGGGCTCGATTGTATCATACTTTTTCCATATTCTGACCGATCTTATGATATATATCCTGCCGTTTTCTGTCCTAAGAGCTCTTCCACCTCTAGAATCGCAGAAAATTGGAGTTGCTATAACCTTCGCGCTAGGGTTTCTCTGCATCTCTTTCGCTGTTGCGGTTGTAGTAGTAGGGTACGTTTCCTCTTCTGTGGCGGCGAACTGGATCATTGCAGTCTTCGAGCAAACCTTATGTATCTGTGCAGCATGCGCCCTAGCATTGGAGGGTTTGACAGCCGGATGCGGCTTTAGAAAATGGAGTAATCGAATTACACTAAACCGACAAAGACGCCAAGACACTGGTAGTGAAGCCGGGACAATGGATGGTGGCTCAAGGCCACAGTCTGATGTTACCATCTGCGACCGATCTCAGAATAACCACCTTGACAGATTTCCGAAAACGATAGAATCTCTCATCGGCCAAGGCGAGATTGAGAGGATAGCTCCGTCTAGACTATCATACATTCTACCCAAGATAACACCTGTGACGTCATACAACAGACACAGCAATGATACTGAGTATCAGTCAAACAGCCCTAATTCACCGGGCTATACATTGTCGATTTCATCGATAGTTGATTTCTACGACCTGGAAAGGCAACTACAGCTAGATGATGAGAAGAGGCAGGCTGCTAGCTGTAGCCCTGTGCTGGAGCACAGGGGCGGCGAGCTTTGCAACTAAGCCCGTTCTTTTCGATCGATCCTGTCGAGCAATATGATTCTCGAACGCCTCTCGCGCATCGGGATATCGCTCAAGTTTTATCCTCTTAAATTATACTCCGATATCCAAACTCTTTTGTTTGAATATATATATAACCTTGTAATATTGGATTTGATCATAGAACTATCGCATTCTTTCGACTCGCAACCTTTTCCATGCCAAATTCTCTCATCAATTACACCCTCAGGAAGCTACAGGATGTTTCGATCGCCGCGTTTGTGATAACCGAGAGATTCTTCCTAACTAAATGGAAGGCAGGAACAGTGACGAGACTTTGCTTACGCTAGTGATATATTACTAGTAGGCACTTACATATATACCCAGGCTAGCGCTCTTAGATAGCTAGTTTACTCTAAACTCATAGAAAACTTCATCCCTTTCCCTCATCGCCACTCTTTACAAACCTCTCCCACTATTTAAACCTGTCTCTGTGATCTTTTCGACATCCATCCAACCTTCCTTACACTAAACCATCCCCGAACAAGCATCAAGCCATGTCTCTCAAGCCAGCAACAAAGAACGCAGTACAGTGCTGGCTCTACGATGTCATCTACCGACATATTCCGGCGGGTCGTCAGCCAAATGCTGACGATCTCATCAAAGATGCCTATAAAGCCAAACGGCCAGCCAATCTATCAGGCGTACCGATAGTTGAGCTGGAGAAAATGATACGAATTGACGTCTCGTATAAGATCAACCCCATGCCAGCATCGTTGCAACGATGGCAAGACAATATTGACTGACCTCTTCGTAGACAAAATAAATTCCGCATTGCCCCTTCTCCGTGCAACGATCAATTAAAGAAGCTCTTTCCTAACTGGAGTCGTTGGCATCATGCTGGACCTCCACAATCTCAACCATCTCAACCGACACCCCGAAAGGCCCCAAAGCCACCCGCAGAAATATCAGTGCCTCCAACACCCGGGCTTCAAGGAACACAGTTTGCCACTCCTCCAGGTGTCCCTGGGAAAGCACCGGCCCCCCGTAAGATGAAACCACATCAATTCAGACAGACAGGTAGGATCCCCCGTCCCACAAAATAAGCAGGTATGCCTGACCAGCGGCGCAGCCTATCAAGCCAGGGCCATCGCATCCAACCCTGAGAGCTCCAATCAACCAATTACAGCACCTAGCTACCGTGTCGAGGGAAGCTTGAAGCTTTCAGCGAGAAATCTCATAAACAACAGCAATGCGATGTTTCATCGATCGACAGCCGGTGATTCGAATGTTCAAATATCCACTGAGCCTATTATCTCCACTGCTCCGCTTTTCACGTCGGATGTTATCCAAGTGGATTCCAGCATCGATAATGCAGCGGACAGCAGCATCCAATTTGGTGTTTTCGCAAGGCTTAACAGAGAAGGCTCCAGGATAAACCACGAATATGAAGCGGAGCCCGAAGATGATATGGTATTCCTCAACACTAATACACCATTTACCACCTTCATCTGTGGATTGCAAGGGTCCGGAAAATCACATTCTTTATCTGTCATTATGGGTGAGTTCTTGGTACGGTTGAAATTAAATTTGAAACTGCCTAATAACTGGTATTGATTTAGAGAACTGCATCATTCAAGATCCGGGTATTGGAATACTTCATCGCCCACTCGCCGGAATTGTCTTCTACTTTTCGCCATTCACACCTCTTGATACAGGAAAGCCTTGCGAGGTTGCATACCTTTCCGTACCTTCCAACGACCCAGCCAGTCCGGCTGCGCTGCCAGACAGCCGTGCGAGAAAGGTAACAGTCCTAGTATCTCGCTCCAATCTCCCCAATATGCAGAAAGTGTATGGAAAGATTCCAGGTGTGACAGTTTATCCTCTTCTTTTGAAGGCTAGTCAGCTCACCGCCAAAACCATGCTGCATCTCATGTCTGTTCAAGAAGATAACACATCTCTTTACTTGCAAATCTTCACCCGTATCTTGAGAGATATGGCAGCAGAGGGCGACTTTGACTACGAGAAGTTCAAAGCTCAACTCTCCCTTGAGCCTTTTAATTCAACACAGTGGGCACTCCTCGACCTTAGACTCGAGCTTCTAGAGTCCTTCCTTGGTGCGGAGGGGAATCCAAATCCCTTCGATGCCTCAGAGGGATCCATTACTATCGTCGATCTCACATGTCCATTCGTTGACGCTGAGACCGCTTGCGTTCTGTTTTCTATCTGCCTTGATTTGTTCTGCTCTTCTCCCAGCACTACAGGTAAAATCGTTGCATTAGACGAAGCCCATAAAGTACGGTGGATACATAACCCCCTTCCATCGAACCTTTAATCTAACTCCTGTGATAGTTCATGTCCGATTCATCGTCTTCCCAACAATTCGCCAAGTCTGTCATTCAGAATATTCGCCTCCAGAGACACCTCGGTCTTCGCACAATCATCAGCACTCAAGATCCTCAGGTCCACCCCGAACTTCTCGAACTGGCGTCTTATATCATCATGCACCGTTTTGATAGTCCCCGTTGGTTTAGCACTCTTCGTAATCACGTGGGTTTCGATAACGCTACCAAGTTTAGCTCTCAAGGCGATGACCGCGAGACAAACGAGCATGCGGTCAATGCATTCGAGCAAATCATGTGCTTGAACGCTGGACAGGCACTTGTGTATTGTCCACGTCTTATCACGGTTGATTATCGAGGCGGGTATGAGAAAATAGTAAGACTTGGCACCAAGTTGATCAAGATGCAAGTGAGGAGGAGAGTTACCTTTGATGGAGGCGTTACCAAAACCGCGCTTTAGCCTGGCCTTTGTCATGTCTGAATTCTGCTGTGTATTTTTTTCTTGTTCGTTTATCTAAGTACTCTTTCTATCAGCGGCGCCAGTAGTATTATCCATGATCAATTCCAATGAAACCGATTCTTCTTGAACAAAATCATTTTTCTTTAACCACGTGTCGACCATCTCTCCCGCCTAGCAGGCCCTCGTCCAATCCCTTAAAAATGTGTTGCCCACTCAAAATACAACAGCATACAGCCAGCCCACTTCGTGACAGGGTATTGGCCGGACTTGGTCTCTCAATGTTTCGTCAAACACACCAATCAACAGCCGAGGCTGTGTGGAGGCGACTGGGCCCATCCTCATGCAAGGCATGTTTTGCTGGCACAAATGAATACCATCTGAACAGACCAACCCCTCTAAAAACCCTCGGAGCACATCCTTCCAATGGAAAACATGCGCATATCTTGCCCCGCGCGCCAGCTGGTCATCAACTAACTGCAAGCACCCCCTCACTCATGCATCGACTGGTAGGAAGATTAAAAAAATGTGACAGAAGATTTCTTACAATGCATGAGGAACCCCTGCTTTCGAGCTGTTGGCAGGGAGCAAATACAACTCGTTGCCCCATGTAGATATCCACGATGACCGCCCCTTTGCATAGGTTGATATATTCCGCCACCTCGGGCCGGCCCATACTGTCCATTCATCCAATTGAAGGTAAACTAAAAAAAACCGACTACCTAGCATTAACGTAGGATGATAGTTGTTACAATCACCGCCTCCTCACCATGAAGTCGAACCCATCCTCTCCACAAACCAACCGACGAGGAGGAAAAGCAAGGAGAGATGGCATCTCTATCGACGGTCGTGGGGATCCGTGAACTCGGCTACGAAATCCTTCAATATCTCAACCCATCCGACATATTCTCTCTCCTCTTGACTTGCAAACTCTTCTACCCCGTTTGCTACCAAAGCCTTTGGTCGACGTTACGTCTGTACGATAGGGCTAAAATCAACGACCGGGGCCGGATATGTTATAAACTTGCTAGGCTTATCAAAGCCCGCGGGGTCGACAACACCGGCATTGAGCATATAAGAACGATCCTGCTGCATCGGTATTCGTTAACCTGCACGAATGGGTTCGTGAAAAGCTCTTTCATCCATATTTTAGAGGACCTTCTAGCCAGCGGGAAGTTGAATCTGAAGCATTTGGAGCTGCGGTATAATCGTAAGTATGACCCTGACACGGAAATACTATCAGAGTTTGGGGCTCGGGTTCCTCATAGCTACACTCATATAATTAGTTCCATATGCTTATTCGTGTATGATTCCTAGTATCATGGCACACCGACTCCGAAAAGGAAGAATTATTCGGATTCCTCCGCTCCGTCCGGGAATACTCTCATAGAAAGCAGCCCGATGAGTTCTCCATGGCCGTCATCGCAAATCCGATCTTTCTGGAGCCCGGTTTAAATATCCAGGTGCTTGATCTCGAGAAAATCACATCTCTCGACCTCGAAATGGACTGGCAGTACAAGGGTAGTGAAAACGATGAGCTACCACGTAGCTATGGCGCCTGGGGAGACAGCGACAGCGACTTGACAGATTCTGGAGATGATATCAACGATTTGGAAGGAGAAGATGAGGAAGCGGGCTGGTCGCTTCCTATATCGGATCAACCTGGCGCTTCGGACGGATTGCGGCCACCTAACGTCCAAATCGACACAAGTCAGTATAATACGCGATTGGCAAGAATCCTTACTCACCTACTCTCGCAATCCATCAATCTCAGATCCCTTGTAATCCGTTCAATGCGTGATAGCGGAAGACGATACACCGACTTCAAACTCTCACCCCCTCTAGAAGCTCTCCGGGGCACTATCGAGAACTTGCCAAAGCTTCACACTTTAGCGATCCAAGGCAAATTCTTCCATCCATCTTTCTTCATTATACCTCCCGAGAACACGAAGGTGGTAACTTATGACGGTGTTTTATCGAATAAATGGTTGAGGGGGTTTAGAGAATGCCCATTTCCAAATGTGACGCACTTGAACATCACTTTTAGAAAGGATGTTCTGGAGAGGGGACGGGCATGTAGAGATTTCCGTCGGCGACCCGTTAATTACATCCGAGTCAGCGGCCTGCTAAGGTGCGACATAGATGGTCTTGAGACTATGGCAACGGATGTAGGTTCATGTATTTTGAGAGGGAACAGGAAGCTGGACGAGCTGTCGAGAAAGAAACTCTCGAGATATGTAGACCGTCCAATATAGTCTACAGCGTTGCTTCGCTATGACCAAGGAAGCTAGAGACGGAGTGTTAATGGATGAGAGGCGAACCGGAATACTTGTGAATAATAATATATATGATTTGAAAATTCAGGCTAATTACTTTGGTGATCGTTCTAAAATCAGATAAGATAATTGCAAGGGAAAGGTAGATTAGCATTGATGAGATCTGATGCGAAAAGAGTAACATGATAGTACTACTATGGGAGGGCGGAGTTAGTAACCCGCTGGATATATCCATTGGTCGGGCTATGTAATGTAACCGTGCTATCGATAAAAGGCTGGGTCGCTCCTCTATAAAATTAAGGCACTTGCTTACCGGCCAGCAGTTGGTTCACCGAGACAGCTCCCAACTAATAAGAACCACTCGAGCTCAACAAAGCGTAAATATGGTCCGATGTCCGAGCTTTTGCCTGGCGCCAAGCCAGATGCAGCCCTTGGTTCAAATTTTTGGGGTTGTTGAGCTCGCATGAAATCCGGCCCACTTTGCGGAGAAAGTTCGAACATCGGAATTACATAAATGAAAGTCCTTTCGAGAGATGTCGAGCTCTTCTCGGCAGATTTGCCTGTGGGCCAGTTTTTACTCAATGAGCTTTGTCAGACAGCGTCGAGAATTGTTCGTCACATCAAAAAATTCGAGCTTGCACTTGTGGTATTTTATTTCCCCCCCACTGCGTTGCGTACAGTTTTTCTCGGTTTGCCGTTTTTTTTCAGCCCGCAAAAATCCGATGGCCGAAAAACACGAACCGACCAATCAACTGCAGCGCTTGGAGTGTCGTGTGAGCAGTTTCCAGAGTCGGTATCTGCAGGGCAAGCGGCGTAATATCATGCATACAACAAGCTGGGAACCCCACAGTTAGGAATCTCGCTATCTTGCTTCGAACGTCGCGCCAAGGCTGCTTCCAAGATTGGGCAAAGGTGACGTCCAAACGGTTTTGGCAGCGAATTGACACCTTCTGGAACTAGACTGAAAGTAGTCGTCGAACCCGCTCGCCCGAGGGAGACCAATTTAGTTCTGGTTTCTAAGAAGTTTTTTTTTTGTTCTGTCTCGGCTTGATGTTTTATTGAGATTTATCGTTATCGCATTTTTGCAACCCCAACCATGATGGTCAGGTTAGGAACAGGAAAAAAGGAATGGCGATACTGCGGAGACTGCATGTGGATGCGGCGGGAAGATTCGGACTTCGATTGCTAACCCCCTGGAAGACAAGGCTAGAGCAGGGACGCCTTTCGCAGCGCATATCACCGAAGAGTTTTTGCGTATTCCCAGGCTAGCGCGGTGCATTCCGTCACATCGTATGATGCCGGCGAAAGGTGTGGGAGCCTATGATATGATGGAAGGATTTCAGACATCCGCAGGTCTGTACACACATAATCGAATGTCTCTGATAAAGTCCGGATAGTAGATCAATGACATTCGTGATCCACGCCAATTCTAGCTTCCCTTTAGTGTTCTAGGTCATAGGCAGACTTTACGGTTCTGCGACCTTATGGGCAGCTATAGCCGGTTATGGAAAGGTTTTAACAACAGAGAATTATTACTATGTCGCCTTGAAGGTAAACCCTGCGGGGGGCGTCGAGGGTCTGCCCTATACAGAAGAACTCTCCAAGAACCTTATTGTCTTTTTGGCAAAAGCTTCTCGTCGCCCACAAGAACATCCAAGATTTGCTTGTCTTACCCGGTTCAAATTTTTTTATTTTTTTTCTGGCATCCCAATGCAATGCTATGCTCGCCTAGGCAAGTCGGCATCCCGAAACAAGGCAAAGTATTATATGTGTTGAGGCGAAATCGGGGAGAGACGACTACCCCTCATCGTGCTAACCAGAATTGAGAGGAAAGAGCAAGTTTCCGATGAAGTTAAAGCAGCCAATGAGAGAGCAGAAATAGAGAACGTGTTTGAACTCTTCTTCGATATTGGTCGCTAATCTAGCTTGCGAACTGCACCGGGTGTCTAGAGTTCGCCGAAAATAACGTGCATTCGGCTGCCACAAGGAGACGTCAACTTATACTGCCTTGCATGTTAACGATGCGCCGCTAGGGATGAGGTCAATAGAGCTCACACGACACAGATCAATTGCCTGGAACTTTTTTTTTCACTTCTCATTTCCCGCGAAGAAACGATGAGGGGCAGAACATTCAGATTGGCGGTTGTTTTGCGGGGGGTTGGACATTGCCCGGCCTCTCCAGAAACACAGATACACCGGATTGATATATTTAAGTATATATAGAGCAGAGCTAGCGGACGGTTTTCAGTCATTCCTCTCGACTACCCAGCTAGCCCCATTCTCTCTGCCAACCTCAGGGTCTGGACTCAGTACTATCATACGCATATATTCCGCTCTGCGGGCCTTATTCCGGGTTATATCCTGAAGGCCTTCTTACGTTTAGCGGGACCTTATATACTTATCTCCCTATATATTCATATATACCCCTAGTGACCTAAAACCGAAAGGTTCTCTCTAGAGCGGTGTCGCCAGTGTCGCAGAAGAGATCTACGTTCCTTTGTTCGGAAAGATCAAAATCGATCGTTTATTTATGTTTTATTTCTTTTAATTCTATCGAGCGTCTCAAATATAACGGCCATAACTTCACGCCAAAGTACAGAAAAAGCGATGAGTAAATCACCATCGGATTCCCCGTCGCTGAAAGCAGCCAACGAAGCTGCGGCATACTCAGTCGACAGCTCGAGTACGGACAGCCTCCCGGAAAGAGCAATCTTCGACCCCATTCTCCTCCCCGCAGATAGCTACGATGTCAATGGCACATACTGGGCAGATTTGCCCTTAGCTAAGAGGATAAGATTCGTTCTCCACTACGATTTTTTCGTGGAGGGAAAGAAGGAGCTGAATGAGATCTGGGAGGGTGCTAAGAAGAATCCTTTATCTCCACTGATAAAGTACTTCAGGGGTGCCGTGCTTCCCGGTGCTGGGCTAGGATTGGAAGGGTATGTGGATTTCTCGAGGCCTATGGCAGATTAAAAAGACTTCAAACTAAAGATTCCATATAGATATGTTCTTTTCTCCATCGGAAACATCAAGCCGTTGTTCAAAGCAGTCTGGAAAGAGTGCTGGGACACCCACGCAGTCTGCGACGCAAGATGGGTAAACTCAATTGAATATCTCGAAGTCGCCGGTATCATGGTTGGTCAGATTTTAGTCGGAATTCAGGGTGACTGGTATGCAGATTTCACAGCAGAAATAAATTCCTGGGCTATTAGCTTACTTAAATCGCAGGGTTGGCAGAAAATTCGGGCTCATACAGGACGCTGTTATCATGTTCTTGGGTCTCGTCCTCCTCACCGCTTCCTGGGGGACGTCTCTAAACGGCTGGGTTATATGTTACGCCTGGTGTCTCTTCATTTACGGTATCGGTGTCGGCGGGGAATATCCCATGACTGCCACCTTGAGTATGGAGAACAGAACTGGTACCGGTGTCGTCTCCACGAAAGAAGATCGTTTACACCGCGGTCGTTCAGTCACATCTGCATTCCTGATGCAGGGTTGGGGCCAATTCTGGAACGTCGTTATCTTGATGGTTGTTCTCTACATCGCCAACGGAACCGGCCACCCCCCGTATTCGGAAAAGGCTGTCCAAATTGCCTTCAGGGTCAGCTTCGCGATCCCAGCTATTGGTACCGCCGCCCTCGTCTGGCACAGGATGTTCCTGAAAAATACAAACAGGGAACTCAACTCCCAGAAAAAGAAGTCCAAGGTCACAGGTTATGACATCGAGTCCCTAAAGCTCACTTTCACCCACTTCGGTGGCAGAATGCTAGCAACCGCAGGTACTTGGTTCGCCAACGATGTCTTTTTCTATGGGAACAAACTCTTCCAGTCGGAATTCATCAAAGTCATCACACCGAACAACCACTCCGTCATGACCGGTTGGAAATGGAACCTTGTCAACGTCAGCGTTTCGTTGGTTGGCTACTACCTTGCATCTCTCCTGATCGACAATAAGCTCTACGGTAGAAAGTGGATGCAAATCGTTGGCTTCATGTTCGATTTCATCCTCTTCATCATTCCAGCTTTCGCATTCAACTATTTCACCTCGCGGGAACATATTGGCGCCTTCCAGGCGATGTACTTCCTTTCTTCATTCTTCAACCAGTTCGGTCCCAACTCTGTCACTTTCCTCGTCGCTGCGGAGGTCTATCCAGCATCTGTTCGCGCCTCCGCCCACGGTTTCGGTGCCGCTGTCGGTAAGCTCGGAGCCGTCGCCGCCGCCATCTTGTACAGCTATATCGATACCCAGACCAAATTCTATGTCGTGCCATGGTTCGGCCTTGGAGGTGCTCTGATGACCTGGCTGTGGCTTCCTGATACCACCGGTCTCGATCTTGCAGAGCAAGAACGACGATGGCGGTATATTCGGCAAGGCCGTGGCGAGGAATACTGCGGTGTTGCAGTCCATAGTAAACATCTCAGCGTCTGGGAGCGATGGATGGGTATCGGCAAGCAATATAACCCCGCAAAGGACTACAAAATGAAGATCTCAGAGATGCGAGCCGAGTGGGAAGAGGGAAAGAGTAAAATGAGGGAAGGCCAAGTTGAAGAAGGTAGCTCGATCGTTTGGAGTGAGCATGTCGAAGCCCATTTCACAAGGACCGCTGGTCGACCGGCTGATCATGATGTCATTGAACACGCCGAAGAGATTAGCCCTGTGAATGAGAAGACGGGTTGATTTGTTGGAGTAACGGTCTTGATCGTGTATAAATATAGAGTATGAATCCCACTGTGGAAAATTCATATGAGCTCTTTTAGTCTTGAGGGCTTAGATATGGCTAGTCGGGGCCGGATTTTGTACATAATAATTAGCTTGAAGCAGTAATATCATTATCGGAGTTTTTGGCGGTGGTATCATTCAACCTTTTTTTCTTCTTTTAGTAACCTTTGATCATTTTTAGGTGGCTGTGAATTCACGAGAGAAATGGTGTAGGTGGTTCGATAGATAATTTCACCGCTATGTTCTCATATGTATTTATGCGTCTGTACGTAAGGCACACCTATAGGTCCCCCTTGAATTAGAATTGAATTACCGTATACACCTTGAAAACTATCATCTGATCCCCAATATTAAACGGGACCTTAAAAAAATAACATCATGAGCCAAAGAGATAAGCGAAGGACGGAAAGAACAAAAAGAGGGGACCCGCAGCTTATATCCTCCTCGGGCTGGTCGGGCTTAATGGCCCCGCGCCTTTTTCTAGATCGTCCTTCGGATACGGCACATTTTCAACCGTAACTTCAATCTCTACTTTCTTCCCGATCCCATTAGCACTCCCATCGTGCGATCCGTTCGCCGAATCCCACCCTCCGCTTGCCCCCTGAAGCGGTAAAATGTTCTCCTCGCTGTCGTTATTCAACATCGTGGGGCTAGTCACGCTGTTTGTTAGTTTGTAGCTAGCGAGACCGGGGCCACTTGCCAGGCCGGCTATTCTTCGCGTATCTCGTCGGCGGTCGGCGTCATAGGATGAGAGACGGTAGCTTGGGGAGACGCCTGAGGGTCGAGAACGGCCGTGCCCGGAGCTCAGGAGGCCAGGAACATAGCGATGCACTAGGGGTTTTAGTGCGGGTAGAGATGCACAAAGAATACCCAGGTCGCCTTCTATCGCTGTTGCGATGTAGAGAGGGCCACCCTCATCTAATTTAGGAGATCCGTTAATGACTGTAATATGAAAGAGGGGGAAATGTCGAAGAGAGGAAGGGCAGCCTTACAGGTAAAATCCCAATTTGTGGGGGAGAAGACAACCCATAGATAGTATATTCTGACAATACCAGCAATACAAACTCTATAAATCTTGGTTAGTAAAATTGATAATCAATAACACTACGGATGTCGGCTGGACATACATAGATCCCAAAGCAAAGACTAAAATGAGACCAATTCTCTGCTTCTTCGGGAGCTGGATGCTCCAGACTTCTCTGATTGGGAGGAAGAACACATCTAAAGTGCTATAGTTAGCAAAAGCGCTGAGACAGGAAACACTAGGAACGTACATATTAGGGGGGAAACTTACAGAGGTCGCTCAAACAATTAAGCACCCCAAAGATCATAAAAGCCACCTGCCCATCGATGAATTTCCCAGGAATAGTCTTATCCCAATACGCCCTTAGCGGGATAGCTTGTAAAAAGACTGCCGCAATCGACGAAATCGAGTACGCGACGACATATCCAACACCCGCATACACAAATATCCTGAACGACCTGGACGAAAACACCCGATGGTAAAATACCAAGATGGACAGCTTTGTCAGCCCGACACATGGCACGAATAGAACTTCGGTCGCAATGGCAAGCTAGGCATTGTGAATAAAGATCCCTCGGTTAGTATTACTATTTTGTGCAGGTGCTTAAAATGAGCCACATGGGAAATGAGAATGAATGAAAACCGGGGGTGGGTCAGAGTGTGTGGGGAGGTGATAATCTGGGGCTGATATAGCTATAGGCTCCAGCGCAATATTGCGATCTGCATATGTTTGCAAGCTAGTAGCCGAGGTTAAAACTCACTTTTCGAGCGGGAACGATCCACTCGGGTCTGAAGTCGTACAAATGGACTCCCCAGCCCCACTGCGGTGCCAGACAGTTCGCTATTGTAAGTCCTATCGCGCAAACCTTTAAACAACTCCATTAGCAGAAGATCTTATGAACGTGTGGAGCTATTCAAACGTCGATGTCGGGATGAGTCGCGAGGGATATCCCACGTTTGCGTGTATAATCAACCCGACCTCACAACGCAGGCCACAGAAAAATACAACAAATGGCCACATCCAAAGAAAAAGAGAACGAATTGAGGCAACTCACCAATGCTCCCGTCATCAACCAGTCGTCTGGTCCAATACTTTTTGTAAGAACGCCTCTACTATACAGTCGTAGAGCCATGACGATAGTAGTGACAGAACACAGCGTGATTTCGATGGCCATCAGCTGCGCTGTCTGATTTTCCGGATTAACATAATTTGGTTTGGGCCATGATGCAAGAACTTCTGGCGGCGGCCTTGTTCCCCTGTCGGCCATTCTTGAGAATTCGTTTTCGCGCCTGGCTGCAGAAAATCTGCAGGCGCAAGGCCGTTAAGAAAAAAAACTATTGTCGTGGCAGGTTGACCAGGTGGGAAAATCTCCCAAGGTTTTTGAATCAGGAAACTTTGGTCAACAAAGAAGGTTTCAAAACTTCCAAGGAATTGGGTCGCGGGGGATGGGTGGATTATATGAACAGGGTCGTTAGTTAACGAATCCGATGAGAAAAGAAAGGATAAAGGGAATTCCCCAGAGTTCCTGTTAAGGATTCCATCGTCGTACGGCGAAGTGGATCACTTAAAGTGCGGGGAGGTGCCAGAAAGTCCCCTGCTTGATGCAGATGTTTATGCGGGCAATGGAAATTTGGGCTGCAGGTTCCATGTAGCGACACAAAGGCCCATTCAAATGCTAGCTGCCTCGTGGGTACGAACAATACATAATCAGAACCCAAAGCATGTTCTCGATAACAACGGGAACATAACAAGAAGGCCGGACTCTCCGAGCGGCTAGCCACTAAGATTGAAACTTAGTCACCCGAGATCATCAACCGTAGTTACAGAAGGAGGCCCAAGCTCCAGGCAGGTGGGTCGCGTGGAGATATCGTGGTCTGAATGTGGCACTTGTCTGGCAGGGCCAGCCGGACACAGAAAGAAGTCTTTGTACCTGAAGTACGGAAAAACTGTGTTGTTTGAATTAAACCTTATGGTGCTCTTTATCCGAGGATAACAAAATATTGCCACGCCGTCCGGTTCAATATGGCGGCAAAAATATTCCAAGAGATCTCTATACCGTATATAGGTAGGGTTGGAAGGCCCAGATCTGATTCATCGATATAAATACCTCAGATGTCCGTGGTTGGGGCGGATTCTTGAACGCAATATCAGTCCGTGGAAACCCTTCCTGAGAGGTTCGTTTTATTTCCCTGACGCAACAAACGCTTTGATTACAGATTTTCACAGTCAACCTTTTTTCATTCAAAGTTAGTTTGGAAACTAGAGTTGAACTGGATCCAAATCTCTCACTCTGGTTGGACAGTTAATCGTCATTCGGAATAATTATGCCGGCGAAATGACCTCTGAACTGGTTAGTCTCAAACCTCTGAGTTTGATACTGCTAATTAGTCATGTCATTACATCTTGGTCAAACTGTCTCAATATCGCATGGCCATTTGTCTGAGCGCAGGCTTTTATCGACTGACTCGCTCCTTTTACTTGCAGTCTAAGCTTCTCCCAATTTTCCAATCCTTCGTTGGATCAATTGATGTTTACGCTCCATTGTATCCGTGCGAGAAATGCTGCCGCTTTAACTCTGTCGGCCACATTCGATGTATATAAATCCTACTTACATCAATCCATTTATCAAAACTTTGGTGAGTGGCGAATTGAATAGATTTCGCTGTTTGAAACAGGGGTTTACCGTAGAGGCGTTTTCACATGGTTTTCTATTGCCTAAAACAAAAATCCAACACCAGCTTCCCCAAGAACACGTGCGGCGGCTCGGAACCGCTACGAATCTGTAACGCCCCCAAAAATCTGTTTTCCCACCAAAACATTTCCTGCAAGCCACCTTTGACAGAACAGGAAACGACTCCGGTGTGGCATTTTTGCAATATCGATAGCGTGTATTTAGTCAAAGTGGCCTTTGTTTTTATAAATGTTATCGATCGCATGGAGCTACTTGATCTATGTTGGACCGATAAAATTATACACTCTACCTGATTCCCGACACGAGGTAACTTGTTGTCGCCTGCAGGGGCGGGATACCCCATGGAATTTCCCGGTTCTCAGATACCACATAAAGGAGCAATGAACAATCACGTCAGCTGAACATAAATCTTTATATGCACATACAAAAGCTGAATGAATTAATGTTTCAGTGGCGCCCCTCTTCTAAAAGCTTTGTTGCCCACCTCTCAAATTCCTCATCCTCAATCTCGCGGTCCTGGTCTACAATCCGACGATGCAAAGCTACCAACTCCTCTATCTGCCGCTCTTCTTTAAATCCACCCGTTATCAATTCTTCGTTGCCACTAAAGATATTTTCAATGCCGCCATAACTCGCATCCTTCCCAAGCAGCCCCGTAGCCGCCAGTTCTTCTAGCCTTTCTCTCAGCCGTTCTTCATTATAGCTTCGCTTGAGCCTCTCATTAAACTCTTCCTCTGACTTTTGCTGTCTAGCTAGTTCCTGGCGAAAAAATTCTTTTTCGTTCCATTTTAATCTAGGTAGCTCGGCGTATTTGCTGACGATAATATCTATCATTGATACTGCTGGCTTTGGTGCTGGGGGGGAGTAGTAGATCTTTTGGGGGCGACTGACACGTTCTGGAACTCTTCTACTCCCCACTGCTGACTTTGAAACTTGGACTGGTGACTTGGGGTCCTGGTCGTCGTCCTCGTAATCTTTATACTTTTCAAGGCCTTTGTATTCCTTGGGACTTTCACAATTTTGAGATGGCACAGGTATACTTGGCTTTAGCTTTTCGCCATCGTCTTCCGATCTCCTATTCGAACCAAAACCCATAACCCCCGCCTGTAGTGCAATCTCCCGCCTCGCCCAGTTCTCCCTGCCCTGCATCCATTGTAGATCCTTTCCAAGAACCTCCCCCATCTCCAGTCTTCTCAAGAACAGCGTAGTATCCCAAATCCCACCCCATATAGCCTGGGCCAGCCCAGTCCACACATTCACCCAGGAGTCCCCTAAGCTAAACGGCAAATCGGCTATCACATCAAAGACTAACTCCTCGGTCGCCGGCATATACTCTGGGATTTTCAGTTCTCTATGGAAGATGAACTTCAAGACTCTGAGTGACCTCCCGTCGTCATCTATTATCCCCAAAAAGGTACTGATCAACTTGTGGTACCCAGCCGCCGTGACTTGGGGGAGGAAACGGATTATTTGCACAGGTTTCACGGATCTCCTGCAACTTCTGGCGAACTCGAAGAAATCCTTGATGTTCTCTAAGCTTCCTACGTCGGGATCTTCTGAAAACTCGATTATAAGATATGAGAGTAAAGGAAGCAAAATCTCCGGTTTTTCATATTTAACAATATCGTGCGGGGATCGGTTGCCAAATAGCTCAAATACTGCTGAGGCAAGGTCCTTCGGTTCTGCAGACACGGGATATCTGGGGCTGTGGTCTCGGAGGTTAGACACCTTGTGGACGCGTTTTAAGGAGTAATCTGGCCAGTTCAGCGACATTTCTATGGGTTTCTGTTCGCTTAATCGACCGCGGACTAGAAGATGCCATGATATCTATGAGACCCTCTAATATCGGAATGGTTAAGGGAAGTCTTCAAATGATAGTTGAAAGGGAATGTCCGAACTTCCTTGATGGTGATTTTTAAGACCCAAGTTTGTGAGGATAAAGATCTAGAGCTGTGGATGCTTGTACTAGTTGAGATGAAACCAATACATAAGAGGCATCGAACTCCTAGATTTTATGCTAGCCTCTCGGTTTGTGACCTTTTAGAGAGTGTGTCGAGACTCTTACTCATTCTCACTTCTATATAGCACATTCAATCAGTTATTTTCTCTACGTATACGGATTGGGAATATTGATCATTCAACCAAAGTCAAGTATCTACGGTACACGTCCGTCAGGCTTGTATTTGTCGCGCACATGGAGCAATTGACGATCAGATCCTAGATAAATTTCAAGGACTGCTGGGTGGATAATATCTCGGTATCATTTCAGTCTTTCCTAAAATACAAAGAATGTGATACAGGGTATCTGAGAAGAGCTTTGTAAGACATTCTTCGAAATTGGATTAAGAGCTTCCGTAGTAAGAAGATCTCTACCCCGAAGCAATAGTCAGGGGAGGAAAGCTATGACAGAATAATAGTGTAGTAAAAGAGGGGAAATTCTTGGATTCGAAGCTAGGAAAATGCACTGTGAACGCTGTCCTGTTAACTAATTCCCATGAATAATTAAAAACACCGGAAGTAGCTGATAAAGAACAGTTGAAGATAAAGGTATGGATGTATGTATGCAAAAGGTCAGAGTGCTGGATCTTTCCCTGCCCATATACCCTTTGGCTTTCGAGGCTTAGATATCCTAAACTCGCTAGAAAGTATCAGTAAACGAGGCAAGGATGAACGGAACAGAGGGGACCACCAAAGAGTGACTCTGTTCCTCCAAAAGGAAAACGCAACAAGGCCGAGATTTGGTTGATAAAAGAACGAGTGGTCGAAAAGCTTCGAGCACGCGATAATGAAAGGTGATAATGATAGTACAAATTTAAGCTGTCGACTTTTGCTTTTTGGTTTTGGGGCCACCAGGACCTGCTGGTCGGCCCCGCTTCTTGGTCTTGGTACCAGGCCCTCCTTCAGTATCAGCGGATTGGTTGTTCGTCGAAGGAGTAGCATTTTTATCCGGATTGTAATTGCAGATAGCGTGGTGACGCGGAAGGTCCCATTCTCGTTTGAGAGCGGTTTTACAGCCACGATCCTTGAACTTGCATACCGCGTAACGAATATCGAAGGCGACATTCGTTACGTGTGATATGACATTGTCTCGTTTCTGGAAGACCTTTCCGCCGCAGGGACAGTTGCGAACCCTGCATGTGAAGTCATAGTCGGCAAATTTACGACTCTTGATATGGTCTTCTTTGACATGTTGTAAGCAAGCTCTCTGGCCCGGGAACTCTATTTCACAGTTGCCCCAATTGCATTTCATAGGTTTGTCATCAATATCGGCTAGGTCTGCTGGTTTCGGGCGAGTAACTGGTGGCTGAGGGTCGGTGGGTTGATGGTGGAATAGAGCTCTGATGGTGGGATCCTGAGTGGGAACATCAGTGGCAACAGGCTGGCGGGGTACAATGATTTCCTCAGAGACGGTAGAAATTTGTGGAGTAACAAGCTCTTTAGAGATACCAATGTTTTCCGAGATAATAGGCTCTTCGGGAACACAAGAATTATCGACTGCAGGATACTCAAGGGTAACAGCACAATCCTTGGAGGTGATGGATTTCTGAGACTCATCAAGCTTATTGGAAACGGGATGATGAATGGAAACGCGCTTCTTGACAATCGGGCCCTGAACAGAAGGATCGCTGACGTTGACGATGTTCTAAAATGATTAAGTCGCTGTTAGTTAAGCCAGAATCATAAATATACGAATGAGAGGCAAGATGACTTAAAGCTAGATACTGCTTCCGCGGCAAGAGTACCTAGTAGTTGATAGGATGTTAGCATACCAATTTTGAAGGAGTAAGATCAATTTCAGTAAGGCGACCAGTTGGTAAAGTCGGAGCCGCTTTGTCAGCCTCACTCAATATAGACCGGTCAGCTGGTGTGTTGACTACAGTTTGTTCAGTCAAATGAGAGACTGGACTTGCAGCTGAAAACAGAGTTGTATTTGAAGTTAGAGCTGAATCTGGAGTTTGGATTTGAGCTTGAGAGTGAGAGTGAGATGGAGTTTGAGGCTCAGGCTGAGATGGAGTTTGAGTTTGAATTTGAGTCTGATCTGGGTTTGAGAGCAACTGGCAAGGAACTGGCTTTGGTAGTACGGTGATATCGAGCTCGGTGGTAGGAACTTGAGGAGTAGTAGAAACTTGAGGACTAGGCCACTGAACTTGACGAGGCTCTGGATAGAAGTTGACAACTGGGTCCTTATGGTCTCCCCGGACAACCGGGAAATGGATCATGGGTATCCCAGAAACAAAAGAAATAGAGCCCTTGAGAACATCGAACTCAGAAATGGGGAGCTTGAATGTTCCGCTAGATGCGAACAATTTCCTGGCTGTCGATTCCCTGAGCCATACAGGGTTATAACAAGTCAGAGGGTCCGGGCAGTATTGATTCCATGTGCCACAGCAAAACGGATACGGATGATAACCCTTTGGTACTTTGAACCCTGGCTCACGAGGATATGGAGGTAGCATCCCAGGGTAGCTGAAGTTTTGCCTCTTAGAAGGAGCGTCCATGATGATAAAGGAAGGGAATGCTTGTTGAGATACAGATACGAAACCTGTTTCAATCGGGAGAACACGGGAGGGTAGCTTGCTCCTGATTGCCCAGGCTGTGTTAGTGATACGGAAGATTCTAGGCGAGCTGTCATGAACTTACTGATGGAAGGGACTATGAGGGAAGGAAGTCGTGTGAAAGAATGCTAACGTCGGTGAGATGATGGGTATGGAGATGTCGATGGTTGTTTGCTATTAGAACGAAGGAATGATGAAGATAAAAGGTCTGAATAAATTTCTTTGTCAAGTATCTGGAGAGCAACTCATCATCTTCCTTTCTCTCCTAAATTTTTCTAAAATTTTTTTTTTTCTTCACGTTGTTCAAAGTTTGTGGGAAGGGAAGCGCTTGGTAGATAGCTGCGTCACAATTCATCCCTAGATAGTTCTAGAGATGTTACCAGAAACCCTTCCAAGAGCTGTCGAATTTGAGATTTATATGATCAATACACTTCAGTCTATAATCCACTCTTCAATTAATCTCCTGGGAGGTATTCGGGAACCGGCCATCGCGAATATTCGAAATATACACGAATTCGACGTTGAAGCCGATGCTAGTAAACACCCAGGGATTTGACGTAGCTTCTGGAGCGTGCAGCGCGTCGCGTTTTTTTTGCGTTGCGTGTGTTATTTTTGACAACCAAAATATTAGTTCAAGCTGCAAAATATTAATCTCCTAGTCAGTCTCGTAACCCACTCCTTCTTCTTCTTCTTATTTATTTTTTATTTTTTTTTGTATACCGTCAGATCTAGACATCTAGATATTAATTGAGGGTGCAGGCCGAGACACCACGAGACCCAAGTTTCGTCCGATTTATATATAACTATCTTGTGACTATAACTATTATATAACTATTATTTATCTATCATTATTTTGTGTGAGGTATCTATGTTGCATGATCATAGGATCATCCCTGGCGTTATTTTATTACAATCTGGTAACTCCCAGAGAGTGCTGGAAATATTATAACATTAACTATATTGATGTTGATGCTGATATTGATAATCATGGCTATTGATGAGCCGTGAGCACGGCCAGATCTCGAGACCGATAAAACCAATTCAAAATATTTTTATCAAAAAGATTAAATAGAATAAAATCAAAAAGAAACACTTGCTGAAAGCCACCAGATTCGATTTCGGGACTCCCCTTCCTTCTCAAAAGGCTGCTTATACATGCCGGATCACATTATACGGGATCAGTAAGTTAGCTACTAGTATATATATACTAGGAAACCCTGACCTCATATATAAAATATGTATTCACAACAAAGTCAACACGTTAGCCCCAGCCACAAATTCACTGCCCTTCTTACATTGCTCTTTAACTTCTTGCTACTCTCTACTTCCTTCACGGGCGCCTTTCCGACCCGAACGGCCAAAGCCTATTCCCAAATAGCGGATACCACTCCTTCATCCTTTATCGCACAGACCTCACATCGATATCTTCCCAATGATAGTCATCAAGTCTTCAAACATGAATACCTCTCACGCCGACCAGTTGGCCCCCACTTGGCGCCACTGGCACCTCGGAATATTGAGAAAACTCAAGAGGGGCATCTGACCTCCAGCGCCACCCCTGATCGGGATCATCAAACTTTCCCATTTCCGTCTCATGATTTCCATACGGCTTCACTCCGGACTATTGGTGTAGAGACTCGCGAATACATCCCACCAAATTTGGCCATGAGGCCGCTTTCCGATAACCTTGCCGAGTCATCTCTGATGCCTCGTTCTTCGGGTAATTCCAGGGCCGACGGTGCCTGCAGAACAGACAGGTTCCGTCCCCCGATGATGGCGCGGAATCAACCCGATGAAAAATGCGACATGATTACCTCTACCAGCGCAGTCGAGGATAACATCCATGACACCTTTGCATCCCGTCTCAAAATGAGCCGCAATATCCGTCGACAAGATGCTCAACCGCCTGTCACCGTTACAACTATACAGCCCACAGTCACCGTATACGTTCCTCAAATATTAGCCTCAACGCAGTCCCAGGCGTCTCTATACGTTGACAACTCCGGTAACGGTGGCACCGCCGCAAATCTCTACGGTTCTACACAAAACCCGATAGGAACTCAACTACCAGCCAATCAACCTTCGCATATAGACATCCACGCAGACGGTTTCTCCCACCCGGCATTGACCACGAATCAACCCTCGCAAACCACCAGCTCGGCTCCAAAACCCTGTCAAATTCCGAAGACTTACGGAGGTGTATGTCATCCGATCGTAATACCGGCTATCGTTATATCAAGCTACATTTTAGCAACCTATATGCTGTATAACGGCGAGTCGTTAAACTGCTGTTCGAGCCTTCCCCCTCCCCAGATGCCGCCGCCGCCGCCGCATGGTCTATACCGGGGGACTGGCCCGTACTTCTACCCACCCACAGCTGCTATGACTAACCAGGGTTGTTGCAGCAGTCTTGTGAGCCTAGCTAATTGCCTGTGTGGGGGGTCCGATAGTCAGAATGACAGTGGTAGAGATAGTCTCAACCAAACCGCTTGTTACTTTTTGACAACGATGTTGACATACGGTGCTGGGTTGATTATCCTAGGAGCGTTTTTGGGCGGGCTTTGTAATTGTGTAAAGGTCGAGTGCGAGTTCAAGTAGACTTCCCTTCCGACGAGATTACTCAGAACCCTTTAAATAACTTCATTATCATTATCGTATTCTTCTTCTTCTTCTTCCTCTTCTTTCTTTTCCCTTTACTCCTAGTTTTGGGAGGCGGCTCCGGAGTTTGGGTATAAGGATATCAGCTGAAGTGATAGAAATGGGTACCTATACGACTGATTCCGAAGATTGATTATTTTGTAAGGTTGGAAAGGAATCGCACCGGTACTTAGATATGAGCTACATTCCATGCCGAAAGTTGAGAGTCACGAAGCTATCAAATGAATTCATGGTACTAGGTTTACCCATTTCTAAAGCTGCTAATCTATACTGGTCCTCCCCTAAGGACGTCCTCCACTCAAATACCAATTCATAGCTCCTTGACCTTACAACTTCAACAGAGAAAAAAAAAAAAGAAGGAAAAAAGAATCGAGGTTATCAAAACTTCCCACCCTCCTCAAACGGACACCTCCCCATCTTCCAAATCTGCTTGCAAACAACCGTCAAAAGCGAGCCCAATACCAAAAATGCCAACCCGACAGACCAAAATACCACAAAGGCGCCGTAGACAACACGTTTTGACTTGGTATCGTTTAGCATGCGTACGTGGGTCTTCCTCACCATCTCCTGTCTTTTTTCCTCCAATGCTCTTCGCTGTTCCGGGGTCGGCGTGAAGTCTGCGCTTTGTTTCGGTGATCTCTCTCTTTCTTCTTCTCCTGTTCCTTGCTCCCCAGGGGATTCTTCGCCTTCATCGGTAGTACTACTGCTAAGTAGTACGTTAACGCCGACTTCTCTTAGATCTTCTTGCTCTCTGGTCAATCGAGTCTTCCCTTTGGCTGAATCTATCTCTTCAGGTGTAGTATTCCCGACCTTGCGCCTCTTTCTTCGATAATCCAAATCCTCCAAGTAGATCATCTCATGCCTTGCCAACCCACCGTCTCTCATAGTCCCATACCCCCGACCCCCGAAGGCACCCAACCAGCCCGCCCGACTCCTTTCTTCCGAAGCAAGTGTCTCCATATCCTGTACAGTCAACATGGCTACACCCGGAAGCTCAGGTTGCTGTCTGATCTTCCAGCTCCCCAAAGCTTCCCACGCATATCCCCTATAAGAATCTCTACACCTTGCCAGTACCTCTCCCAGATCCAATACCTGGCGTGCCGAGACAGCTTGCAGGTACAAGATGGTGCGTAATATGATGATGTAAAAGATCAGAAATAAGAAAAACATGAGTTTGATATCGCAGATGACTAGGGATTGCTTGGATGGGAAGTTGCGACAGGTGATGTTACCTCCTCCGGGGAGGGAGGTCTGCAATAGCGGTGTTGAGGTGTTCGTGGGCGGTTGGGGCGGGTAGTCGTCTTGGATCCAGGTCGATTTCGGGTTGTGCGTGATATGGGGATCGGTGGCGTGCGGGATCCAGAGTACGCTTGTGGCGGAGTCTTCTTCGTTACCACTGGGGCCGGAGGGGATGTGCGACCCGCTGGTTCCAATCAAGGATGACGAGGTGTCACCCGTCTTTTCGCCATTCGGTGACGGAGTAGACGGGTATGGTGAGGACGAGGAGAACCGCAAGGACACGCCGCTTGACGAAACCGACGGTTGGGAAAGTCGCGGCGGTCGGGAGGTCGGAGCGGTTAGGGAAAGAGATGCTGAGATTGTCAATGACACCGGATTCCCAAATTGGAGTGAATGTTTGTGATCCTGGGCCCATGGGACAATCGCTGGCGAGGAATTGGAGAGTGGAAACTGGTCGAGCAGGAGGAGGAGGAGGAATGCTGCTGGAAGACGGGATGAGAGAGCATGATGCTGCATAGCTGGTGGTGTTTAGAACCGGATCTATATATCGATTTCGAAGAGGGTGTAGCTGGTGCAGTATGGGGAGGCCTCAAGATGAGCTAGACAAAGATATTGCAGAGGATGCTTCAATTCAGGATCGAGAGGCCCAGGGGAACCAGCTCCTCATGCATACGGGGCGTCGTCGCTAGAATAAGGACTATTATGTGTATAATCACTCACCTAGGCAGCTAAGTACTTCTTAAGTGGCCAGCGACGAGTTTGTGTTATATAAAAAAGTAGATACTTAAGTGCTGTATCTACTTGTTAAATATACACGGATTACTTACACATTTCACTTGGATGGGCATGAATTGGGAGGTTGTCCATCAGACGATCGTTCGGACTATCTCAAAAGACTCTACGGAGGCGAACACTACGGGAGGGACAGAGGATAAGGTCATAACCAGGTCGTCATTTTATGTATGCTCGAGAGAAACAAAACCGAACAGAGAGCAAGTATTTACAGAGGAATCCCAAACATAAAAAATTTTCAGAGCCGCTCGCTGCATTGTTTGAATGAAGAAAGGGGAGGGAAAGGTCATTCGTATCATATCAAATGAGCTCCTAGGCATCCGGGAGCATGTCGTAGACAGGGGAAGCATCCCGTTTGCATTTCAAGCAAACCGCCACGAGCGGGTTCCTCAAAAAAGAAAGAAACATGGAACAAGTCCAGATAATTTTGAAAGGATGGTCGTGTTTCCCATACCCAGGTAAGGAATACATGATTGAATGAAGGTAAAGTAGCAACCTAACCACAAGGAAAACAAAAACAAGAATGTATCTAGAACGCGACCCTCCCAGAGGCCCAAAAACAATCTGTCAAGGAAAAGCAAAAAATATTGTACAGTTTATCTCACACAGATCCAAGCAAGACAGTTAGTAGCTGCCAACCTTGTGGTGATGGTGGGCACGATGACGGGTAGGCTTCCGTGTGGTGGTTTTGCATGCCTTCGTCTTGGCTGAAACAGGCTTTGGTGCAACGGTCTTGGGACCAGCACCGCTCTTGACGACAACCGTTTTTGTGACGGTATGGAGACGTGTAGACTTGATAATCTTGGTCTTGACCTCATGGTACTCTGGAGGGGAGACCGGAGTGGTGATAGGTTTGGGGGCATTGTAAACAGGGGTGTGAACTGGTTTCGGAGCTGGCTTGGTGACAGCTTTGAGGGTCGTGGATGGGCGAGGCTTGACTGTGGCTGGCTTAACAACTGGCTTGGTTGTCGAGACATACTCTGGCTTGACCACAGGTTTAGATTCGACGGGAGCTGGAGAGTTGCTTCCTGGGGCGGCGTATGGGCTAGCTTGATAGCCTGAGAGAGGGTTGTTACCGAGGAGCTTGTTGTTGGGCATAGGGGTCCACCACTTATCCGAGGAACCTTCCTCAAGAGGACAAGTAATTTTGCAAGCCTTCATCTCCTCCTCAGAGGTCTCACCGCCGGGAAGTCCAGGGCAAGAAGCAAGTCCAGCGTGACCGGGATCACAGTTGTCGATGAGGTAAGCCAAAGTAGCAGAGTCCCAACCGTTGATGAAATCAGCGTGGACGGAATATCCAGTAGTATCACCGTTGGAGAGAACCCATGGCTGCTTTCCAGTTCCCTTCTCCCACATGTTCTGAAACTTCAAAGTATTCCAGTAAACCTCCATGAAGACGTGGGGAACGTGGATCCAACCGGGCGGGCAGTCCTCACCACCATCACCATTGCTACTTGGGTAAGCTGAATTGTGCTTCCAATCCTCAACGTCGAGATTTGGGTTAACACATGATGGAAAATGAACATCAGCACGAAGGGGGGAAGCGAAACCGTCGCACTCCTGATCCGGAAAGCCCCATCCTTGACCGCCGTTGTTGGGATCCTGAACGCCAACACCCTTCGTTCCATCGGAGTCTGGAGGGTAGAGAGGGGTTGTCGGTTTATCTCGGGGGCAAGTCCATTGAGCTGGTGTGATTGGGCCTTTGGAGGAGTCAAGATTGCCCTTAACAGGGTTAGGAGGGTGACGAAGAGTCGGGTCACCAGCCCTCATTCTGAATCCCTTGGGGAAGGGCTTGATGTCGTCGTTCGTCGCCTCGAAGAAATAATAAACTTTGGCGTAGAAAAGTTCGACCGGGTAAAGAGTCCCATTTTCTGGACTCTTGAAATACAAAGAGGGCACCCAATAGTTCGAGTGGTCGTTCTTGACATTCGCCGTGGTACAAGTGGCTTGGGTAGAAGCATGATCGCCGGGCATCATGCTACCGAAGGCGTTACCACCGAAGATCGAGTGCAAGTGACCAGCGACGCCACCGGGGTTGACGATAGGGTCCAGACGGCATCTGGTAAGTTCTTTGCCGCCACCGAAGCTCAGGGTACCGAAGGTACGGCCTGGCTTCTTGGACTTCGCTTCGGAGAGACCTAGAGACGCAACGGAGGCGAGGAGAGAAAGGAGAGTTGACGACTTCATTTTCAGGGCGATCGCGATTTAACCTTGAGAGAAACTTCGTGGGTCGAGTTTGATGGCAGAGAAGCCGTTGATTGGGGGCAATGAGGTTGGAATACAAGGAATGGATGCGAGAGCTTGCTCGTCTGAGGGTGGCTTTTATTTTGTTTTTGCGGATATCTTGAGCTTGTGTTGGAGGACGTTGGATATTGTCGACGGCGCACAGCGAATGGCGCAGAGCGAGAACAAGGACAAGGTCGCGAAACGAAATGGAAATATCTTTCGTCTTCTGCAGAGCTGGTCCGACCGGAAGATACGAAAAGAAGGAGGAGCAGAAAGAAGAGGTCTTCAAGACGTCTGAGCCGGCGTGCTTTTTGAATGGGCGGCGTTGTCCTGTCAAAGGAATGTGTGTGGCTTTTTGCGTGCAAATATCTCTGTGGCGAGTACGCTGGTTACTGCTGTTACTGCTCTGCAGGCGGATATCAAGGGAAATGAATATGCAATGCAATGCCAATTGCAAAGGGAACGTCGGGACGGAAGCAAAGAAAAATATCAGAAGTGAAAAACGACACGAAAGGAATGTGAGCAAGCACCGGGGCTAGCAGTAGACGTAAAGACCTGACTGTTGGGTGAGGAGGGAAGCAGAAAAAAAAAAGACCGTCTATGGCGAGGGGCGCAGAAGTTCTTATATATCCGCATAAGGGGTAGCCAGACATCTAATGGCGCTAGTATCGAACTCGGGCTAGTAGTTAACATCTTAAAAGTACCCATGCAGGTCCGTTCAGCCCAACATACATACATGGTAGATACAACAGGAACCCGTGGCGGCCAGGCGTTAGCTAGCCAACCCTCGTGGGTGTGTGCATGCACGGGTGGGCAAAAGGGGAGGATAAGAGAACAACAGAGAAAGGGACGGGAAAAGCGACTTTGCGAATGTGGCTCTGTCCAGGAAAGGAATCACCAAGGGTGTCGGTATGACAGACCAGCTCGACGGCCAAGATGAACACAGGACTTTCCATCCAACAGGCCATTGGGGGAGAGTGTAACAACCAAGTGGATACGCATTTCCTTCCTTTTCGATACCAAGGTACCTATTCAATTCATCCCAACTGCTCTTCGAGATCGGTACTTGGATCGTTTACACATCGCTGTTGTCTCGAAATCAAATACCCATCTATAGATCTATTTACCCAGCCGGAGGACCTTGCAAGTACATGTACACGTACATTTAGGTTTTCCCTCTTGTGCGACACCAGATTCCATGCAGGCCAAAAAGGCCATGATCGAAAAAAAAAAAAACAAAGGCCCATTGTCTGATGGTTTTGTTCCGCGCGGCCTACAAAACGCAGGGGTTCAGGAGAGCAAGCAGGTTAAGCCTCGCCTGATGGGCTGGTTCTTGCGAAGGAGAAAGACTTTGTAAAACAAGGCCCAGAAACGACGTGACCAGGTTCCCCCGTACCTTCAATTTCCCAGCAATGGGGAGGGTCGGGAGACGATTCTACTCGTCATTCTGGCTCTTTTTTATTTTATCCCTTCGCCGAAAGGGAAGTTTGGCCGGCTCTGAGCTTGGCAGATCCAGCTCCGGGATCTGTTCAACAATACACGAGGTGGTGGAGCTTCATGAAACGTGAGGGGCAGGGAAAACCTTCCCTCGCTTTGGAGGGGCAGAGAGAGGCTCTAGAATCGAATCTTCACAAATCGCCACAAACGTTAAACCCTTCGAAGCCAAAGATAGTTACGCCTACGCCTTGTATAGATGCGTACAAATAAATAGATTCTCACATCATCTCAAGCTAAGCAGATGTTTACAGTGCCGTTTCATTGAAGCAAGTAAGAATGAAAGGTTGCCCAAAATTGCAGAAAAGTCACTGGATCTCGCATATTTTGAAACGACAAGCCCTTATTCCGCCGCTTCCTAACGGCTGAATGGAGACAGATGGCGGGCTCTCAGTAAACACTTTGGTATGTTCAATAGCGCAATTACCCATCACCATCACAATACAAATCGTCGTGAAGGCTTTGGTTATGCCGTCAGCTTGCTACGGCATTGGGATTCCGTGATACCCCGGTCAATGAAGCCCGCATTCCATTCCTACCGAAGACAAGCAAGCAAGCAAGCAAGCAGCCGCCCAAAGAAAGAGGATCAAAAAGGGACCAAAAGGAACGATGAACTACATACCCGCGGCATTGTTTCAGCAGCCTTACCTCGTTGCCGCAATGCAATCCCAACGTGTGCTCTTGTATAGCCGTCGGTACCGACTCCTTACATAGGTACTTCAACTCCCTTGAATCCAGTTTTGCCTTCCGATCTGAATAAATGTTCCGAGAACCGCCATCCAGAAATATAAGCTGAAGACCTGCTCAGACAAAGACCTTTCATGTACCAGCTACTTTCTCGTTTCTTGAGGTAGTCCAGGCGACCGCTACTTCGAACAACGTCTCGCAGGCCCGTCCAACAAAAATCGAGACAACTCGCCGCCAGTGATAAGTTTTTGCAAGCCCTTCAACCTCCGCCTATCACTATCACCGCTCGAGCATGCATACACCTTTCCCCGACGGAACTCAATGAGACGGTCGAAAGATTCTAGATGTATCCATACCAAAAAGAGAAATCGAGCCCAGATATTGCTGGCGACCGCATTCAGAAGATGATGAGAAACCTGATATTCTATTCCCAACAGACAACACAAATAAATTTAACCAACGTTAGGTACCTCAGCCTGTCTGATATTAACGATGGCGATAACGACTCTGGTTCAAACCAGAAACATCCAACAACCGCTTTCGCAAAGACAGCTTCAGACCATCTTTCCGCGTGCCCTTGATTATATCTTCCAAATTTAGGAATTCGTGCTCGAGGGCGCGAGCCGTTTATCCGTGGCACCCCAACATCCCAATCGTGATCACCGCATAGGCCAGGTATATCTAAGCTGGCGATAGGGGAAGTGAAAGAGGTGCATGCACATGTACATGTACCTGTACCTTTGTTTTGGATTCCCAGGTACCAGATACCGCTACTACCTTTCTAACCCAGCCAAAGGTACCTGCGGCGGCGAGAAAAGCTCTTCCTTGCACGCCGGCAGACGTCCCCCACTCAGAAATATAACTCCCTGTTTTGCGGCATGAAAATCTCTGCAAGCTGATCTACATACGTGACTTCGGCGCCCTGAAGAGGGAAAAGCAGGAGCAAGGAGAGTACTTAGGAATCCTCAGTAATTGGCGGGCATTGTTACACGGTATGCATCCCCATTCAAACATATCGGGAATGCCCGCTCTCGGAGCACTTGTATGCTCTGCGAAACGTCCCTCTCCCGTCAATCGCCAGCGGTAGGCTTTTTAGCTTATACCACGACCAGCATGATAAATACCACGGATTTAGGATTGTTTCCAACTGTCCAGATTTATGTTGCTAAGGATTGGACGAACCAAACCCATTGGATTGCATGATCAAGCGCCATCCATTTTTAACTAGCATGGCTACACTGTAGGAATCAGACCATAAAATAGTTTTATTTTTTGGCCGAAAACTGAACTACGGGATTGTGGCTGTTCCGTTAAGCACTTCAAGAAGTTTTGTTGAGGATATTAGGACCTACGCAATGCGCCGCTATTGGACGATCACGGATAGTTTCGATACTAAGCAAATTTCTCATTACTAAGTCGTAGCTACACGGCCGTCGGATTAATTTCTGAAGACTTCGATGAGCGATATTAGTACTTAGTCTTGCTCCACAGGTACCCCCGACCAAAAACCCGAGTGCACCGCCATGCACCGATAAATCAAGCTGCTTGCGCGATTTTTTTTCTTTTTTTTTTCTTTTTTTTTTTGCTTTCTCCTTGGATCTAGGTAGCTTGGCTAGCTCAGAAGAACAAGATCCCGACCAGCAGCTCATCGCCACGTCGAGCTCCAAGAGCCCACCCTCTTTGCAAGCAAGTCTTAGTGGGCTGGAACCCTTGCTGGGCGGCAACAACACAATTCCCGTTCCTGAGTCGACTCTCGTCTATGCAGGAACACGAAGTTCTTTCTGTATCGTTTGCCCGTCGGGACTATCTTCCATATCAGGATTTTCCGTTCGGAACGATTCCTACAAAGCTCTCCGATGTCGAAACACAAGAAAAACACAGCTCCAGTTAACTATCCAAAAGCCCCTCACCAGACGTGGCAACCGTAGTACCAATTGTTGTAGTCATGCATGCCGTAGTCTGGAGTCGCTATCATGCCGCTTGATTCTCGGAGTCAATTGGAGTAGCTTGACCTCGAACCAAGAGCCCGATGAAAAACCGCCATGGACATATGCCGTTGAAACTTGAGAAGGCAGAGATCATGTTGGCCCTAGCAAGGAACATGATGTCGGTGGGGTCGATTAGCCTTTGGAGCATTTGCGCGACGTTGGGCCAACAGATCGAGCACGGAATCCAGGCACGAAAAAAAAAAAAAAAAAACCTTGATTTTCGTGCGAGAAAGCGAAGCTCCATCTTGACTTCGAAAGACACTATTCTGTCGAATCCCACCGTAGTCCATAAGGCTCGGTGGTAGAACGACTTGTTTGGAGATAACGAGGGTGGAAATTTTGATTCCAACACCAACATCGATCAGTGCACTCAAGCTGTCCTTCTTGATATGCCTGCTCACCGATTGTGGTACCGTTATCCTGTCACACGGTTTCATGTTAAGTTTTAATCAAAAAGGACTGTCCCACGGCCACTCTTGAGTTCCCGTTATCTCGTATTCGCTTCTCTCGCAAAGGGAACCCGAGGAGGAAGAACTGAGTTTGTCATTTGGAGGGGAAAGGGTGGAATCTTCGGATCTACCGAGCCCGTGTAACCAGCACATCCTTGTCGTCATCTACCCTTTCAAGAAAGACCCTCAACTGTCTACTTTCGGGAAATGCCATTTTTGAACAAGTGTTGGACGATCAGGGCTTTACAGCACACCAGCCACGTGACAGGATTACAGGATATATATGTTACCTACGGATATTGAGTAGGGGATTCTTCTACAACATGTTGGAGATCAGGCGTCGTAGTCAGATTCGATGAATTGATCATAGTATTTATCGTACGCTGCATCTTCGCACGTCACAAAAAAGTAATTGTGTCCACCCATATTTGTATTGAACGGGAACTAGTAATCATTTTCCAGTCTCGAATCGAATCCAGATCTTCTTCTAAATTTTCAAGGCGCTAATGCAAGCGTCAGCAGCATGCATATAATACACTTTAATTTTAAATTTTAGGTTATAAAATGTTGCCTCAAATTCATATAAATTGAACGAGGAGATGGTGCCACACTAGTTACAACCAGCAGGGCTCCACTCTAATACAATAAACGAGGGCTAAGTGTTTAAGGCCCAGCTAGAGCTGTCGACTATATAGCTATACTATAGTGTGGGTTTTAAGCCTTAGTCTCGACAAAAGCATATAGCAATATATCTCGAACCAAGCGGTCAAATAATTTACGTTCATATTTCGTAAGCAATTCACACTCAAATTTCTTTGAGTATTTCCAGGTTAGGACTTCAGCCACAGCATCCACTGGCCGCTTTATTCTTGTTATTGACGGCTTAACAGTGCCTATCTCCTGTAATTTAATGGCGATGGGAAATTGACAGTAGCGGCGAAGAGCTCCGGTACTTTCTGACATCGAATCTGGGAACCTTGTCTTCAGTCTTGAGCGATATTGATTCGGAATCGTAGACGATTACACCATATCCTTTGCAGAATATGGCTTACTGTTCAGAGGGTTTCCTTGCAATTAATTACTTGGACCGTGTGTGGGGTCTTCATGGGTAAAACCCCCTCAGAAGTTTCTGGAGGTGTCCCCAAATCCATTGGCTTAGCAAAGATATTATCCTCCGCCTTCTTTTGAATTAGTGCTCCTTAAAGTCAGCTTCGGACATAACGGCGATATGATTCTCTGTTGTAACGGAAATTTGCATGAAGTTTTAATTTTTGAAGGCGAAGGTGGTGCGACAAGCCGGCCACGGCTTCGGATTTCTGCGAGTATCATATGGATTATTACTATTTCAATTAGCTTTGATAAATCGAATACTTATAAAGGCGTTATTCAGACCTAATTCTGGCCTGCGGTATGGCGATTGTCCAAGTAAATCTGTTAAAGTATCAAAGTCAAGACTTTTCGAAATTTCGTCGGGGTCGAGACTGGTCGGGGCACTATATTCAACAGAAGTGGATTGAAGCTACTATGCCCACTCGTAATTGCCAAAGCAATCAGGTAACCGACGTGGCAGAGATAACTTTTCATGCTTAAGATGGGTCATGCAACCTCATAAGAAAGTAACATCAATTAAGGTAACTGCTCAATTGATAATAAAGTCTCGCAAGGTGGGGCCGCAGATAATTCATTCTACATTAAATATGGTATTAGTACATAGCGTAATATACTAGTTTACCCCCCTCGTAGATCACCGAAATCGGAAATGTATCATGATATTGCTAGCATTGGTTCTGATTTCCTCTCAATATTGAGGCTTCCTTAGTATTTGTAATATTATCAGAGATCGAAATACGAAGATACTCCCATATTCATCGTATCCTTCAGATCATAGGCTCTCAAAATCTCGTATCAATTGTTGCAATGTACAAAGGTCTATATATATATGCCCAGTGCTACCGAGATCTCGTTCATCTTAAGTTTAGATGCCTACATCCGCAACCGCTGTAGATCTGTCGGACACTCCGCTTCCTGACTGATGTATTCCTCCTTCTTTAGGTTTGTGGATTCCGGCACACCACCTGCTGGATACTTGCGACCCAATTGTTAGTCTCCTAAAAGTTTGGAAGCTTGACCCCCGAGACTGCTTGACCCCTTATTTCGATACTTTCTGCTCTTGGTACAACACATTTTCTCCGCGAGAAGATGTTACCAGAATGTTGCATATTTAGGAGAACAAATTTTCAATCTTGGAAGTCTGCAAAGCGATCTGCGCGAGGAAGGTCGTGCCCGCAGAGACCTATTTAAAGTGAACTAGAAAGAGTTCTCGAAGATCGATATCTTTTAACTGTCAGAGTAGGTATTAGACATCTCTCTATTCGCTTTGCGTCCCTTGTCATTTTTATCGTTACGGGCCGCGCCGGGTCGAATCTAGACATTATCCCTCAAGGACTGACCATATACGCAAGAACCTTCAAGTTGGTACGAAAAGACGAAGATGACGTCCTCAGCATCCACTTCCCCCGCTACAACATCGCCGCCACATGGCTACGCCATTAAAAGCTTCAAAATCCCGACCGATAAATACGGGAACACAATTGAACTTAAGATCACAGAGCCCAACCTGAGCGCGGACAATTTACCCCTTGCAACATGGGCATCTTCTCATATCCTCGCAAGTCTACTACGAAATATCAAAATTTCGTTTCCCACCAGCTCAAATGACAAAGATATAGATATATTGCCAGTTATCGAGTTAGGGGCAGGAACTGGTTTAGTGGGGATGTCCGCGGAAGCCGTGTGGCACCAGCCAGTAATCCTGACAGATTTAGAGCCTATAATCCCCGGTATCCAACAAAACGTCGATCTTAATACAGCTGTTGGCTCGTTGGATGAGAAATGTACAATGAAGGCTGAGAATATTCGCTGCGGGACTTTGGATTGGAAGTCCCCATCGATATTATCAATCAACACTAATAAGAGGATGTATTTTTCAACTAATTCAAAGGCACATGTGATCTTGGCTGCTGATACGGTCTACTCTGACGAACATCCGGGATTGTTGACTGATGTTATCAAGAATTGGTTGTATGTCGATCCAGAGGCGAGGTTATTGATTGCGTATCCCCTCAGGGTAGCATACTTAGATGAAATCCGGGATCTATGGAATAGATTTGATGAGGCAGGATTAGAGGCTATAGAAGAGGGCAAAGAAATGGCGAACGGTGCTTTGTTTGATGATGAGCTGTTGATCGAGTGGAGCATATGGAGCTGGAAGAACGAAATCCTAAATAAGTGAATCATGCACGAATCTACCTGTCGGATTTATACCTGCATAAAATCTACCTGTATCGATGTGACCCAAGTGGTCTCGAATCCAGCAACCTTTTT